>JAJOOE010024008.1:0-14714 GCA_036250405.1 Solanum raphanifolium | reverse complement strand
ATAAAAGAAGTGATGTGGCATGCACCTCTCAATGACCAAGGATCTTTTTTTTTTTGTGGTTTTTTTGACATTTTTTCTAATTTTTCTCAATTATTTTATTTTATAAAATCATCTTCTAAATTCATACCTCTTCAATTACATAAATTTAAATCTTAATTAATTTAGTAATATCAACAACTCCTTAAAATGACACTTATAAACACTTATCTTGAGATATGTATGATATTATTTTAATTTCATTTTTCTTATTCTTCATTTTGTGTTACTTTGGTTGGTCATTTTTTGTCTTCTTTGATCTTATTTTGTAGGAGAGATATGTATAATAAAGAATGTTTTATATAATTGGATTTTACGAGGTAAAATGTTTGGACATGCATAAAATAATTATCACTTTTTTTTACTGTAATTATATATTTAGTTTTTTTTATTCTTGATTATACGAATCATGAGGTTTTTTGGGAAAAAACAATTTGTTTTTTTTTTCTCTTTGTAGTTTCTAGAGAATATTAATGTTAGACATCCTTGCATGGTTTGGTTTTGACATGTCTAATACTTATAATTATCACTTTTTTCTATTGTAATTATATTTTTAATATTATTTTTTTGGATTCAAGATGAGACAAATTATGAAAAAAAATTTAGAAAATGATGTGATTTTTTTCTCTTTTGCTTCTCTTTGTGGTTACTTAAGATTCTTTTTTTCTTTTTACTTATTTTTGTAGTTTCTAAAGAATCTGATTATTTTTTGTAACGATCTGTTTCCGTCGTTATAGAAATGCCAACGGGGAAAATTTGGGATCGAAATTTTTTTTCGTAATATTTGGATTTTCCCAACCTAGTTCATATTTGGACAAAATCAGAGTCATTAAGGTGTAGGGAAATCTGGTAACAGTCGAGTGATTTATTTATGATTATGATTACATGGGTGGATAGATAACTCGTAAAGAAATCCATACGACTTTACATAATTGAATTCAGGCGAGTAGAACTCTCGAAATCGATCTTAGCGTGAAGGGTATTTTTTTAGCGTCGTGGGTTAAAGGTGTGTTAAGAAATGGGGATTTTGGAATTCTTTAAATAGCTCACTGGCTTGTGCAAGCCGCTCTGGCGGTGCTTTTGGTCGCTCTGGCGAGGCCGCTATAGCTGGGTGAGGTGTCACTCGACGCGACTTAAGGTCGTTAATAAACCCCTAAACGACCTTATTTTGCACTTTTCAATTTTTAGAGCTAAGGAACGAACCCCAGGAGACTCCTACTTATTTTTCACCATTCTTGAGGCTAAAGGTAAGCTTTTCACTCCCCGAATCCGTTTTTCGATCCGTAGAACATAATAGGATGGATAATTATCGATGGGGGAGGGTTTTGATCTAGATTCTATGATGGTAACAACCCTATTTTGATGCTTGGGATCATGGATATGATCTAGGGTTCATAGAATTGTTAGCGATTCGGGTAATTAGTTATTGTTTATTGATTCCCGTGTTATTATGATTGTTTGTAGACCAAGAACAAGCGGAACGAATCCGAAAAGGGAAGGATCAAGTTTCTTAGGGTTTCAAGCTTGTTTCGAGGTAGGTAATGGTTGTGATTCTTTGATTGTGTGATGTATGCTTGTTCTTGCTTCATTATGATACATGTATGTATGTGAATGTTGCATTGTTGATCACACTTGTTGTAAATTAGATAGATGAATAACTATATGTCATGAATCACTTCTTGATTGTATGATTATTGAGAATGTACTTGTGATTGTGATTGTGGTGTGTTGATTGGATCGAATACCACGGTTCGGTATACTAATTGGGATCAATTGCTACGTCCCGACATAATTATGGGATCAGTTGCCACGTTCCGGCATAAACATTGAATCGGGTACCACATTCCGATATGCTAACAATTTGGGTTTGGGTTCCATGAGAGGACTAATGACTTGTTATAAATGTGTATTGTTAAGCATGTGATAATCGATATTGTATATGTTCGGTATGTTGCACGTTTGTAATGTTGTATTGACTTGCTTATGTTTCACTTAGTGGGATAGCCGTGTGATCCTACCAGTACATTGTGGTTGTGTACTGATACTGCACTTGCTCTTTCTTGTTGAGTACGAGACATCTTCAAGTGGCTATTGACAGACCTTGCTTAGAAGATCAGTGAACATTGTTCGAATTCAAAGGTGAGCCAATTCTTCCGGGCTGCCATAGGTTCTCTTTCGTCTATGTCCACCATTTCGGACTTAGACTTTTCTAGTTAGTTATTAGTTGTTAGTTTGGGGTTGTGACCCTTCTTTTTTAGACTTTGGTTCTTTGTTAGATGTTTTGGTACATTGACTTTCAGGTTCTAGGTGTGTTTTCCGCATTGTTAGTTGTTAGATCTTTTGGAAGTTTATGGAAACTTCTGTCTTTAGCTATTTAACTTGCTTGCATAACTTAAATGTTTTAGTTTTTGGTTTAGTTGCTTGGTTTGGGTTGTAGTAGTGGTTCTCCCACCGAAGGATTAGTGTGGGTGTCAATCACAACGATCTGGATTGTGACATTTTCTTAGCCGACAAGATAAAGTTGGTTGGGCCCACAAAGATAAATTGAGAATACAAATATTTGATAGACATATGTGTAATTATGTAAATGTCAGTCGGTTTATTTGTCTCAAAAGGAAAAGGTACAAACTACAAAGCACAAATATACAAAAGTTGCAAGGAGCAAAAAAAAAGAAAATATCAAAATTACCCTTGTTATACAAG
This sequence comes from Solanum raphanifolium, assembly GCA_036250405.1. NCBI lineage: Eukaryota > Viridiplantae > Streptophyta > Magnoliopsida > Solanales > Solanaceae > Solanum > Solanum raphanifolium. The sequence continues at coordinate 11,975 of JAJOOE010024008.1, read as the reverse complement.
CAGGCATGTTAACGAACAGATGCTTGCTTGTAGACTTATATATAGTAGAGATATACTAGACAAGCATGAATATCAGTACAGACCTAATATATGTTACTCTCTTAATCTTAATTTATGTGACATAATTAAATATAGAAAGTTATTCAAATTTTATATGATTTTTAAATATTTTATGTTATTAATTATTGTAATTTATATATAATATATTTTATATATATAATTTTCATATAATATATATTATTCCCTATGTTATAATTTACGAGGTACAAAATAGAATTTCAAGTATCAGCCAAAATCTTTATATATCTTTCAAATATTTCAAGTTATTTATTATTGTGATTTATGGTTTTTTTTATGTCATTTTCAAATTATATATATCATTTCTTCTGTCATGTGTTACCGATAGAAATTCAAAAGTCAATCAAATTTTTTATATATCTGTTAAAATTTATATATTTTAAGTTAATAATTATTGTGATTAATCAATTTTTTTACTTGATTCGATAATCTATCGAAAATAACCTCATTCTACCTTTCAAGGTGTAGGAATAAAATATGCATAGACATTATTCTCCTCGTACCACATTTATAAAATTATATTGAATATAAAGAAAAAATAAATAAATCACCGTCAGACCACCAAACTTACTTTAGCACAGCCTCACACTAAAAAGTATTAAACATATGCGTTGCCACATAGCACCACATCATTTTCACGTCAAATCCACGTCTCAAATTATTTAAACTTCGATTTGTTTGTTTTTAAAAAAATGGTTTGTTATTTATATACAAATTTTAAAAGATTTAATCCAAAATTGAAAAGAAAAAAACAAGAAAATCTCAAAAAAGAATCAGACTTCATGAGGAATTGATCCAGGTTTCTTAAAATTATTTTCTCACAAAAAATATTTAATTTTTAAAACATGATATTTATCAAAATAAAAAAATAATACTCCCTCCGTCTCAATTATTTGACACTTTTCAGATTTCGAAATTCAAACAAAAATATCTTTGATTGTTAATTTTTCATTTATCTCTTAATTATTTTAAATTATCAATTATTGTGACTTATAGTACTTTTTACGTAGCTTACAAGTATATATAAATTTCATTTCAAAAAAAAATTGAAGATTTCACGCGCAAAATTCGGATCAAACTTAAATTGTTTCACTCTTAAAAAATAAAAAATGTGACATAAATTAGGACATAGAAGTAATAAATTATTGATTAAAAAGAACTAAAAGTTCATCATAAACAATAAAATCACCGCCACAAGCAGTGATGTCGAAGCAAAAACAAGCTATTGATTTTCTTCATTTTTCCAACTTAATGTTATTTCAATACGTACATATCAGAATCTCATTATTAAAACTGTAAAACTAATTTAAATATATAGTATGAGTTTACTTTTTTTCCACATTCGGAACTGCAACAAGAGGAATAGCCTTCCTTAAGGTAACTCCAAACTGTTCCTCCATATCCAAATTCTCTGGTGTCATCCCTTTTGGTAACTTCCAATTAAATGGTTGAATAATAGAAGCCAACATCAAATTCACCATCCTTATCGCAAGTGGCATTCCAAGACAAATCCTCCTCCCTGCACCAAACGAAATAAACTCAAAATCCCTATCTTAATCGTCTGGCCAGTCTTTCTATCATCTAATCTCTTCTCAATAAGTTGTTCAAATATCTCGTGCAACCTTAAATACGCCTCCGTGCTCCTTGCAAATCTAACCACTTTAGTACCGGAAAATAATCAGACAAATTTGGTACCCTAGACTCCTCCATAATCGTCCATACCAATTCCTTAAACTCATGAGCCTTTTTAAATTCCGGGCCCACCATATCGATTGAAAAAATCGTGTTCGATATTAAATTCAACGTGATTGCGAACGCGACCCGTCCAATATCAACAGCGGAGCCACTCTCGCACTGGCTCTTTATATGGTTCACTAGGCGTTCCGCCTTTTGGTGGCGTAGCTCTTGAAGCGAATCGAGTTTTTGGTTAGTGAACATTTGCGTGTTACATATTCTTCTCTTGCTCCTCCACATGTTGTCGGGCGGAACCCATGCTATAGTGGCTTCATGATTCGGTTGGGAGGCGACCGCATCGGGAACCGTGCGGGCCAAGAATGTTTTGTCGCCTTTTTGGAGGATTTCTTTGGCTGTTTCGGGAGAGGAGGCTATAACGGTGGTGATCGAGCCGAGTTTTAAAGTCATGAGAGGGCCGTGGATTTTGGCTAGTGATTGGTTTGGTCTTGAGCCGAGTTGGAGGAGTGAGCCGATTATTGGGAGACCAGTAGGACCGGGTGGTACCTTTTTGCTGGATTTGAAATAGAGATATGGTTTGATGAAGAACCAGAAGAAAATTAGTGAGATGAAAAAGACAAGGATGGGAAGTTCCATTATTTTCTCTTCAATTCTTGTCCACTCTAAGTTAATAGATTACAAAAATAGGACTTGTGTAGAGCTTACTTAGATATACATGTGTTTTGATCTATTTAGGGATAAGCTTGAGCCTATCTCGAAAAAAGGAATCTAATCCAACCGAAAAATGGATCGACTATACAGTGCTACGTACCACTAGTGTCATGTTGCAAGTGAGTTAATATAACACGAGTGGCTCATCTGCCATATTGTGTTGACAACTTTCTACAATCTATCCACAGAGATTATTTTGAAATGTTAGATAATGTCAGTAATCTCTCACATATTTCAAGACTTGTTGGATTTGTATGGTTTAAAACTTTAAATACAGCAAATTTGATATCTTTTACTTATGAAATCAAATTTAGATCCAGAATTATAAGTGAAATATAGAAAATTAAAGAATGAAATTTATTTTGGAAGGGAGTGTATGGTTTCTCATTAAATAAACTTTATGCAACAAAAAATTGAATTAATCAGGTCAAAAAATTCAAAAGGCTTGGGGGGAAAACATTTTTTTCAAAAAAAGTTTCTCTTCTTGATTAGTTTTCGACTTAATATCTAATATCTATTTTGAGGCTTTGACTACTCCTACTTCCCACTAAAGTAAAAATATTAAAGAATTTTTTTTTTCATATATATATATATATATCAATTCTTTTTAAACTCCAAAAAGTTAAACTTGAGATCAACTTAATAATAATGGATTATATCTGCACAACCACAAAGTAAGATATCACTTATGTTAGTCACCATTCACCAACACCTAGAATATCCGATCTTATAACCAAAATTGATCCAAAAATCAAACTAGTTGTAACTTTTGAGAATCAAAAGGGCATTCATTACGTAAAAGGGCACGTTAAGAATCTCATACATGCTCAGAAAGGGATAAAGCCATTAAGATAAACAAAGACTTTAAAATATACAGTATAACCTTGTTTATTCCATACACTACCATAAAAATAACTTTTAGCGGCAATAAATATAGACATTAATAAAGAATGCTAAAGTCTTTACCGACATTAGTTAAGTGTCATTAGAATCAATGTCACTAAAGGCTTTAAGGACATATACGAAGAGTGTTAATTGCCGCTAAAAATATATATTTAGCGGTAATTAAACTATTGATATTAATTAATTGTTTGATGTAGTGATACTAGGTATTGCAACAAGAGGAATGGCCTTCCTTAAAGTAACTCCAAACTGTTCCTCCATGTCCAATTTCTCCGGTGTCATTCCATCTGCTAACTTCCAATTAAATGGTTGAATAATAGAAGCCAATATCAAATTCACCATTCTTATAGCCAGCGGCATTCCTGGACATATTCTCCTACCCGCGCCAAACGGTATAAACTCAAAATCTCTACCTTTATAATCCACACTAGATTCCATGAATCTTTCAGGCAGAAACTCTAGTGGCCTTTCCCATGACTTGGGATCTCTTCCAATGGCCCAAGCATTCACTAAAACTTGACTGTCCTTAGGCACGGTAAAGCCCAACACTTGTACGTCGTGCTGGGCTTTGTGAGGTAAGAGTAATGGAGCTGCTGGATGAAGTCTCATGGTTTCTTTTACAACTGCTTGAAGGTATGGGAGTTTGTCCGTGTCTGATTCTTTAACTGCCCTTTTTGTTCCTATTTGTTGGATTATTTCTTGTCTTACTTTGTTGAGTTCTTCAGGTTTTCGAAGAAGTTCTGCCATTACCCATTCTATTGTTAGGGCCGATGTGTCACTTCCAGCAATAAATAAATCCTGTCAACGGCACACAAATATAAGTCATAGCCAAAAAGCACAAATTTAAACTAAGAAAAACACTTACAAGGATAATCGGCTTGATAGTTTTGCGATCAAATCCAGAACTTTCATCTTTACAATAATCAAGCAGTACATCCAAAAAATCTATGTCTCTCTTCATCGTCTGACCAGACCCTCTAACTTCTACTCTCTTCTCAATAAGTTGTTCAAATATTTCATGCAACCTTAAATACGCTGGCCTTATACGCCTCCGTACTCCTTGCAAATCTAACCACTTTAAAACCGGAAAATAATCAGACAGATTTGGTACCCCGGCATCTTCCATAATCGTCCATACCAATTCCTTAAACTCATGAGCCTTTTTAAATTCCGGATCCACCATATCGATCGAAAAAATCATGTTCGATATTAAATTCAACGTGGTCGTGAACGCCACGCGTCCTATATCAACGGCCGAGCCACTCTCACACTGGCTTCTTATATGGCTCACTAGTTGTTCCGCCTTTTGGTGACGTAGTTCTTGAAGTAAATCAAGCCTTTGGTTATTGAACATTTGCATGTTACATATTCTTCTCTTGTTCCTCCACGTGTTGTCGGGTGGGATCCATGACAATGTGGCTTCCCAATTCGGTTGGGAAGAGACCGCATCGGGAATTGTGCGAGCCGAGAATGTTTTGTCGTGTTTTTGGAGGATTTCTTTGGCTGTTTCGGAGGACGAGGCTATAACGGTGGTGATCGAGCCGAGTTTCAGAGTCATGAGAGGGCCGTGGATTTTGGCTAGCTCGGCTAGTGAATGGTTGGGTTTTGAGCCGAGTTGGAGGAGTGAGCCGATTATCGGGAGGCCAGTAGGACCAGGTGGTAGCTTCCTGGTGGCTTTAGCATTGTGAATTAACAGTGTGATGAAGAAACAACAGAAAATTAGTGAGATGGAGAAGACAAGGATGGGAAGTTCCATTATTTTTTCTTCAATTTTTCGCAGCCGAACATTGATTTGACTTGTATGGTGATTAAAAAAGGCTCCCTACTTCCCCACTAGGAAGTATTTATTTTCGTTCATTTAGCTGGATTATTCTGGTTTGTTACTTGTTAATTCGCATTAATTCCTAGTAATAGACTAGTAATTTTTCTTCTATGCTAAGTACCTAGTTTAGCTCAATAATTTTAGGTACACCCAACTTATGCAACTTTTCTACTCTATTAGTTAGGAGATTTTATGGACAGTAAATATTTTCTCAAATTCATATTAAGTGAATTGTAAGAGAATGCCATATTTTTTTATGAAAAATATTTAAAGACTATTTTTCATTATTATCCTTGTGATTATTCTTAAACTTTTCTCCTAAAAAATGTAAAGTAGATAAGAAGCTCATTAAATAAAGGGTAAATATAAAAAAAAATGTCTCAACAATTCTCAAACTTTAAATAATTCAATTATTTTGAACTATAAAAAGGGTCTCAATAATTTGTTTAATATGGACCAGAACAAAAATGCTTAGTCTGTCTATTTCAATCTGTTTGGCTTGATTTGGAGTACAATTGTCAAATCACTAACTAATGCTTGGTTTGATTTCAGATATAAATCCTTTAATTTTTGAAATAAAATTTACATACATTTAGTAAATGTAGAAAAGTACAGCCACACGGCGCCATCCTCCCCTCTCCTCTCCTTCTTTTCTCCTTTTTTTTCTTCTTTCTTTCGCTCTGAAAATTATAGGGCACTAAATTTGTTATCTATGAACAGTGGCGTAGCCACGTGGTAGTAAAAAAAAATCATATAGATATACGAAATGATTAAATAACATATTTTGAACACCCTTAACATAACAAACTGTTATAGCCCAATGGTTTCACCTCTTTGGAATGAGGAAGTGCTCTTCTGTTCGAATCTCACTAATTCTATTTTTTTTAAAGATTTTTTATTGTGCTATTTCTGAATACCCTTTGTGAAATTCCTAGCTTTGCCACTGTCTATGAACCACAATTAGTGGTAAATGAATATATAGTTGATATCAAATCAAGTACTAAAAAAGTGTTGTAGCTAAATCGAACGGAGCAAAAAAGTAATCAAACCCATCATGATGATGCAAAGGAGGAAAATGGTTTTCCATCCAATTGAAGGATATGGATGGTAAAATTATTGACAATCAAGTAATATAACAAAGGATAAAACTAACCGTTAAATAAAAATTGAGGGATAATTACGACCGTTCTCCGCTACATTTAAAAAAAATTAAAAAAAAACTATAGAAGAGACGGTTGCTGGCACAGAAACTAAAGGGACCCAGATGAGCAGAGAGAGACAAGAATGAAAGAAATAATAAAGATTGCGTATCTAACAGAGACAAGTGTACCCACTTAAACTAAAACAACACATGACACTTCATCTAAGTTCCACCGTCTTTCTTTCTACTTGTCGTTTTCCTCATTTTATTTTGTTTTAAAACAATATGACAATTTTTAGGTTTGAATTCAATGCCTAATTAAACAATGCTATATAAAGTAAAACGAAAAGAGAAATTATTAATGATTCTTTAACCAACACTTTTTTACTTAGAGTCCGTTTGAATTGGCTTAAAAAATTAGTTTTTAAGTTAAAAATAATAAGTTAAACTCAAATGACTTTTAAGTCAAAAAATAAAAAATAGGGAAAGACCTACTTTTTGTTTTTGACTTATTTTAAACTTATTCTAAGTAATTTTTACCTTGCCAAATACTTTTCAACTTATTTTAAGTCATTTTTGACTTATTTTAAATTATTTTTTATATTTACCAAGCACTTTTAGAAATCAAAAACTGACTTGAAAGTAGATTTGATTAACTTTTAAGCCAATCTAAACATCCACTTATTCATTTTTTTCAACTCCCAAAATTAAGTAGTATTATTGACTCACCGAATCCACACAAAACCCGACTAGCCAAGCTAACTTGTTACGTGCCTGTTTTTTCTTTCTTTTCCGGATTACAAATTTGTACATATAAATTTATGTTTTGTATTAGAAGTATTGATGAATTTAGTTGAACTTTACATGTGAAAAGAAGAAGATCAAGAGGCAAATATGGTGGGCATTTTTTCAAGATTTTCTGTGAGCAGAGCTGGCCATCGTCGAACTCAAAGTGCACTTGTATGTAAATAAATTTTGTCCTTGTAACAAATTGTCTTCTGGTTGACTGATTCTTGGCGTTTTTGTTGTTTTCAGTCTCTATATTGTGTCTAATTTACGAAATCTTTTGTAGTGCCTAGTCTTACTTTTGGTCTGATTACATCTAATAAAAGTTTGTTCTGATTCTTCTATTCCACCATGAATTGACATGATAATTAAACTCGTCATATTGGTATTTAGTTGTTAAGTTATTTAGCTTATGATTAGAAAACATAGCATTAATATGAGAATCGCTCTCAACTGAAAATTTCTCTGTTAGAAAGCCATTTAGGACTTGTTTCCTAAGCGCGCCGCAGAGATTTAGTTATAGAAATTTTATGATGTAATTTCATTGCAGGATGAAAGGGAAGTGTTTCCCCCAAATTCAGAGGCTACTATAGACAGGGCTTCCTCTGGGACGCCTCATGGTATTGAATTTGCAGTTGAGTTCAAGCCAGTTAAACACCCCTCTGAGCCTCTTGAGATTGATCGACCAATTCAATGTCCCTTTCCAGAACCTTCAGTACTAAATGTAAGGTCTTCAACTCACCCTATATGTCTCTAAAGTTGTGCTCTGTAGTCATGTGAATATGTTCTATCGAGTATGTGTAAATACTCGTCTCTAGAGGTAGATTCAAGATTTAAAGTTAATGATTTCAAGACTCTTTATTATTTTTTTTGAATTTATAGGTCCAAAACTTAATATTTGTATTTTTGAATACTCCCGGCTCCTTCATTGTACTTGTTAGGACTGCTAACTGGAATTTGTATAATTCTTGACTTACAGGAGGGAAGAATATGGAAGGAGAGAGGGTCTTCTGTGCGAATTAGAAGGCCTGAAGGAAGAGCTACCGACTCTATCGCAACTCGAACAATACCCATGAATCGGGTTATTCTTCCATCAATGAGTGCACCTGAACATAGTCTGCTTAAACTGTTGGAGGAATCTGGGATTTGTTGATGGATTGCTCAACTTTGTCAAGGTACTATTGCTATGCCAAAGAAGCATGATGGTATTGTGTGTGTAAAAATTCAAACACAGTTGCATGTAAATTTCTATAATAATGTTAAAAAGATTTCCTTTGTACCGTAGACAATACTATGTTTTATGTTAGTGTTGTATCTTTTACATTATTATCGATTGATTCTATGATACAACTCAAAAAATGTATGGTCCAAATACTTGAACCCAACTCATTTCCGTTTCACTTGTCAACTCTTCTTAGCTGTGCTTTGTGCAAAAATCTTGGAGAATTATCTGAATATTCTTCATGGATATAATATTCCACCAACAAAATTACTAAGGACCTGGTATGGGCTGTATGTTTTTTTTTTTATGAGCAAAAATAAAATAGGGGATGTATGCTAATGAGTTGATATTCAAAACATAAGTAGAACTAAAGAAATAACACAACTCTTCGTTCATTGAATAAGTATGATACATAGTACATCCTCTCAAAAGATAAACAAATTAAAAGAATCATCTTTCATCAAACCTTAAAAGTTTAACAATGACGCTAAGACAAAAAGAGCTAGCAATTTTTAAAAATTTCTAAGCAAGATACCACATGCATTTCATTCGCGAACTTTCCAGCCTTCCCTTTAATGGCGCCTCAGTGAATACCCAGATTTTTTAAAATCCTTTCTAGGACTGAATTAATCATGGCCGTGGTTAAAGGTAGCAGGTGGTTTCTCCATACTTTAACAGCCTTAGCATCACCCTTTTTTCATTCCACCCTAACAACAAGCATATAACATGGATGATAAGAAATAGAGAACCCAGTTTTTTAGGCGATCAACCTTTGTAGAGACATAATATACCATCACTCAGCAGACCTCTATATCTCACATCTCTTAACCTATGTGATGCAAAGAAGCTACAACAATAGGAATGTAGAAAGAAATGACAGAAAAAGAAGATACATATATGAAATACAACCGGATCCATCACATTCTAGGACGAGTCTATCACGAAGACGGATTACTGTCACCATAATGATTCACTTGAAAGCCTCCCCTGAAATCCCACTGTATTTTACCTATTAAATATCTTAACAAAGTGGCAGACTGTTCTTCAAAAAAAAATACCGTTTCTGTTGGAACTGAGGAATAAATTTGGACAGCTGGGCTTGCACCTAAATTGTTGGAGTTGGTCAATAAAGGGATACATGAAGTGAAATAGCAAGATACAAGATTGTAACTCTCTCCTGGGGTTGGTCAATAGATAGACTGCATGACGCAAAGGAGCACGATATATGCTTTTTTTAAACTTAGTTATTGTCTCGCATAATTAGAGTTTAGACACCAAGATACATAGATATAACTCACAGAAGGATAGCAAAATAACACCACTAAAGTAAGGTTAAAGATAATATTCCAAATTAGTCCTGTAAAAGTAATAAATACAGGAACTATTTATAATTTGTTTACTACGTAGAATGTAACTTTACGGGCATGGAGACTTGAGCTAAAAGGCCTCAACAGAAAATACGAGGGAGGTACTCACTTTAGAAGTGTAAACTCCATTTACGATGGCAGCAATATGTCCAGCTGGAACAAGTTAGCTCAGCTATTAGATTTGATGGCACTGGCACCATTACAAGATTGACTATTTCTTTGTGAAAGTCTAGCAGGCTTCTTAGAGTAGCAAGAATTCCACTCCCCACCATCCTGAGCATAATAATCCATCGGATAATCCACTTGCGACTCTTCCTTCACTTTCTCACCATCATTATCACAAGCACCACAAGATTCATTCTTTGAACACTTCATATCTTCATCACAACATATATCTGAATTCACTGATGTCTTCCTCTCCCACCACCCAGACAAATCACCCAATGCAATCTCCGCCTCAAATGGCGTTAGCAAAGGCTTTTTAAACGCATCTCCCCAATCAATTGACAACCTCGGACAAGCAATCTGAATCCAAGCATCCACTGCATCCTCAAACAATGCAATCCGCGTAGGAGATATCTCCGACATCAACACAACCGTCCAAGTCATTCCCTTCTCCGACATCTTCTTCTCTAATCTATCCAATATCCTTGGATTCCCTTGCCTACCTAATGTCCCAAGCACTATCCCCCAATTCTTCGCCCCCCTCGCCTTCTCAATGGCTCTCTTCCTCTCCTCCTTCATTCCCTTATGATCATACTCCTCCACAAACAACTTCCCTATAAACGGATCATATCTATAAGTCTTTATCCCTGGATTCGCTATCATAAACGCCTCCAAATGAAACCTACCGTCAGCCACAAATACCAAAACCACATTCTCTCCATCAGAAAACCTGTTCTTAACACTTGGGGCAGTACAGCCGAGTACCTCCCCAGCCGATAACGGTTTAGCTTGAGGAATCAAAATACTAAACCCCAATTTTTCAAGTTCGGGCTTAACCGCCCGAATTGCAGAAGCAAATTGAATTGTTCCAGCCATAATGATATTGTCATACGTATCGGAATTATAAAAATTGAGTTTGAGTTCATTCAACAACCTGTGAACATCGATCGAGATTTCGACGAATATATAAAGGCAAGGGATAGTGGTGGAATCAATAGGCACGAGGCAGCTATGGCCGAAATGAATGAGGAGATCAGCGGAAAGAGCTCCTGCCGAGAGATCGTCGACGCAACACGCGCCGAAAGTCACATCGCCGAGGATGAAACAGTGAGTGGCGGAAGTGAATGTGGAGAGTATATCGGAGATGATGAGTGAATACATGAGGAGACCCTCAGGGAACTGCAGGGCCACGCGCTTGGCACCTGAAGTCCGTACTCGCCATACGCACTTGTGGATTTCAAAGTTGTAGTTTTGAGGTAGAAGTGATATGGCGGCGTTGAGTGCTGCATCGTCTAGAATGGAGTCTGGTATTTGGTTCTTCACGAACCGCTTCGGACGTGACCGAGTTGATTGCTGCAGTGGCTGCTGATCTCCGGCGTCAACTGCGGTCGTCGTCGCCGCCGGCGGAGTAGGGTTCAGTGGGAGAAGGTCGCCGTGTTCTTTCTCCATAGTTTGTTAACTGGCGGTGTCGATGTAATGGAGAGAGACTGAATTTTGTATAAATACTGTGATTAAAGGCTAATTAGGGATCTCTAGTATCCAAACAAACACCTCTTTCCATTTGTTTTTCTTACTTTTACTTTTTAGTCCAATATATGAATAACTTGGTTATTCATATATTAATTTTATATCATGTGTTTTTCTTACTTTTACTTTTTAGTCCAATAAAGAATATATGAATAACTTGGTTATTCATATATTAATTTTATATCATGTGTTTTTCTTACTTTTACTTTTTAGTCCAATAAAGAATATATGAATAACTTGGTTATTCATATATTAATTTTATATCATGTGTTTTTCTTACTTTTACTTTTTAGTCCAATAAAGAATATATGAATAACTTGGTTATTCATATATTAATTTTATATCATGTGTTTTTCTTACTTTTACTTTTTAGTCCAATAAAGAATATATGAATAACTTGGTTATTCATATATTAATTTTATATCATGTGTTTTTCTTACTTTTACTTTTTAGTCCAATAAAGAATATATGAATAACTTGGTTATTCATATATTAATTTTATATCATGTGTTTTTCTTACTTTTACTTTTTAGTCCAATAAAGAATATATGAATAACTTGG
>JAJOOE010024007.1:0-13161 GCA_036250405.1 Solanum raphanifolium | reverse complement strand
ATAGATAGAAGATGGGTATAAAATAGAATTTTAAAAGTCCCACAAGTATAATATATAATATTCAAGATTGGGAAAAGTCCCAATCTTGAATATTATATATTATACTTGGCCCTAAACTCTCTTTTATAATATAGTAGAATATATATATATATAAACTGTCAACACATGATACATATTATTTTATTTCGTGTAATGCAAACATACTTTCTTTAAAATACCAAATTAATCTAATGAATTTAGCTTTAAAAAAAGATAAACTTACTATTAAAAAACAAAATGTAATAACTATTTTGAAACGAGGGGAGTATTCATTCTTTTATTTTAGGTACACAGTATAATATCTAGGAGAACAGATACCTGCTTCTAGATATTCGAGCATAATCATATTTTTATTTTGCTGTATAGTTATAATCATGAATCCACTATATATTATATAAACATATAGTAGGCAGCAGTCCCATTTATAATGTATCGATTCCATTTAGTCACAGGGGAGGACAAGTGGAACAACCTTTTTGCGGTGTCTGGATGGTTTGAGCAGATTAATTTTATAAAATATTTGATATCTCTCATCTGTATAATTATCGACAATTGTATTCATCTAATCTCAAATGTTCGTTGTTCAATATCTCGGCTACTTAAAAAGTTTGACTAGTTGCTCTTTCGACCCGAAGTGGATTCTAGGGGAAGGGCAGAACTCACCCTTGCGGTAGGACCAAATTTTAAGAGGTGAAAAGAAATCACTTATAATGCATTATTTGGTACGCATGAAAATATTTTCTCATGTTTGCTTTGTTAAAATTTTTGAAGAATATATTTGATAGGAAAATAAGTTCCTTTTCTGAAAGAGATTGAAAGTAAAAATAATAAGCTCTATACATGACATTACACATTAATTATTTGTTTTCCACCATTCAACACTTCCGCCCCCTAATATACTTACTACTATTTAACAAGGTTGAAAATCTAAATGAAAATTATTATCTCTAATTTTATTAATCATTAATCAAATGACTTTAAATAGCTATATTAATACAACTCTTTTCATAATTAAGAAACTAAATATTTTATTGAATCAATTATTCTAAGAAATATGTAACAATAACAAGATGCAACATTCAATGAAATTCCTTTGTAGATCATATTGTTCATGTTGATAGATTATGGCATAAATGTTTTTCCTTTATCAGTTCAACTATTTCTTCTTCAACAAACTTGGAATGCAAGGTAAATAGGAATATAAAATTAATCAACATGATTCAAAATTCCAATATTATTTAAAAAAAAGTGAGGGAAAAGATAACAGCGTTACACCCCCACAATATTTAGAGCCCGAATTAAAGGCTCAAAACCACGGCTATTTCAAATAAAACCATAAAATACAAGTAATTAAAGCCAACTCTTAATTAGTTGTCACAGTTTAACTTTTGCTTAATTAGTAAGGCACAGGGAGAGCTTTTGGCATGGCTTCATGAACTGCATTGATCGGAATCGTCTGAAACTTGCAATCAACCGATAAAAATTGATTATCTTCCATGGAAATTGTTTTGATTATCTGAAGCAGAATGTGTTCTTGCTCTTCTCCATCACTCCACCCATGGATCTCTGCTTTTACGAGATCGCGATTTTCATTTATTAATTTCCAGACAGGGAAATCTTTCCTTGGCATAACAAAATCTTGCTCTTTCAGCTTCAAGCTTGGACAAAAATCTCCTGCTCCGTCACCGAGATAAATCATTCTTTTCTTCCCTTCCATAGCCAATGAAGCTTGTATTCTTTCTATTACTAGTCCCTGTTAAGTGTTTAACACACAAAAAATTATACACTAGAATATTGATTTGATTCAAATAAAGAGGAAATTTTGCTGGGCTTTTGGTAAGAAAGTAACTACTCTATTTTTTTCATTCTGTGGGGACATAGATTATGGAAAACGTGAAGCTGAGGTCGGGTACAAAACGTGAAGACATAATAAAATCAGCATATTCGAATAATCCTAAGTACTTCCCCATTCCAACTTTAAGTGACTCTTTGAATTTCGAGAGTAAAACAATTTTTTTATCACATTTTTTAACTTCTCTTTTAAATTTTTAATTATGTGACATATAGTACTTCTTATCTAGTTTCCAAATATATATTTAAAATCCTAAAAAATATATGCCTCAATTGACAAACAAAATTAGGAAATTTGAACTATCACATAAATTGAAGCAAAGAGGTATCTCGTGTTTTACCTTGCACATGTTGGGAGGGCAAGTATTGGAGCTGCAGCCATGAGAGGAGGTGTGAAAATCATGGTGAGGACGGATTCTAAGTTTTCCTTCTTCATCAACGTATCCCGGATTTGTGTTGATCTCCGTGAAGCAATCACTTATTCCTAGATGATTCAAAATCGTCTCGATGTAGAAGAGATTTGCATCACTTACAATCCTCAAATCACACCTGAAACAACAATGCGCATTTAGTTTGAGTAAATCCAGTTTTTACAAAACTAAAAAAAATTAATGTACATATACTTACCCTAAAGCATGAGCAGCTTTAATGGCGGGAACAACCCGAGGAATTACGGGTGCCCGTTTGAGTACTTGTTCAATGTCCTTAATAGTTTTGCCTTGTTCATGAAGTTCCTTCATCATCCTATCCTGTAATTTGTTGAACAGATAACAGTTAAATCAAGCGATTTAATTAGACATAATAGAAGTATAAAATTAAGGAGAAAACTTACCATAACAGAGTTCCAAGGCATGGTAGGAAGAAGCTGATTGAACAAATCAGTAGCACCTAATTCATCCACCACCCAATTATCGCTGTCCAGATCGATAATCGTCTTGTCAAAATCGAAAACCACAACAATTCCAGCCATTTTTTTTTCGATCGAATCGAACGAGTTTTGAGAAATAAAACAGAGAGATTAAAATTCCCTTCTCTGAACACAAAAGATTGTTTTGAGTTTGAAGTAATGAGTAGTTAGAGAAGAAGAGGCCCCTTTATATAGTGGAAGATTGAGTTACTAAAAAACAAGCCAAGTAATATTAGCCGTTGGATTAACTACTAATTTTGATTAACGCAGCTGATTAAGGGGAAATAAAGAGCGGGAATATGAGAGAATATTCGAAGGTAGGAACTTCAAATGCATTTTTGCAGCTTTAGATGGAATATTCCCATTTTGGGTTCCGATTGTGATTCTCGGCGGGCTAATCTCTAAGGCTAAATCTGTAATTTTGCAATTGTTGTTTTTCCCAAGTTGAAACGGATTATGCTTTAGATTTTGTTTCCAAACAACAATTACTACTATCTTTTGTTTATTTCTTATTACATTAATTAATATGTAGTGAATCTAAGGGGTCAATGGTTTGGTTTATTAATTATTATTTTTTATATTATTTATAAATAATTAATTTTATTTAAATTATGTTATAATGATGTGTATAGGATTATTTTGTTTGTATTTTATCAAATTTTAATATAATTTATGACATCATTTCACAAAGATTTGAAAAAGCTATGCTACAAATATATTTTGACTGCAATTTAAAAGAATTAAATAGATAATAATTCATTTTAGCCTCTTAAATAGTTTTTTTTATGACAGTGGACCGCTAAGACAAATGATCCTAATGCTCAAATTTTAAAATAAGGTTTGAAAAACAAGTCATCTTTGTAACAATAAGAATATGTATAAGCTAAATTATAAATTTTAATTGGTTTTGAAGATAATATACATTATTATCTTTCTTTTTTTAATCTTATGTTCTTTTTATAATAGATCTTCATTTTTACGCAGAAGAGATGTAAAAATATATTATTATTTTTCAATTCGTAAATGACCAAGAGATCTTATCTCCTTCCGGTGGCAAGAATTATGGAATAAGTTCCTCGTACAAATTATTATTCTTGATATACATAAATTATATATAGAATTACAGGAGCAACACTACATGGCACGTTAAATATTCATTCTTGATTAGGCAGAGTACAATAATATTGGCAGAGTACAATAATATTTAGGAGCACATATGCCTGCTTCTAGATATTCTAGCATAATTCTATTTTCATTTTGCTCACGTTATATTCATGAATCCATTAAAAATATATAGTCCAATAATGTATCGATTCGATTTTTAGTTATAGGAGAGGACAAGTGGACTTTTATATGGTGTTTGGTTGGCTTGGCAGTATTTAGATTAATTTTATGAAATTTATTATTTTTTCATCAGCAAATATATAAATAACTTTGTTGATCACATAACTATCAAAATTTTAAAAAAGATAGGGCGGGGAGGGGGGGGGGGGACCACTTAGCTAGGGTGTACTATTTTACATGGAACTTCAAAGCTTGTTTTAGTATCGATATTAGTACTATTCATGTCTGAATATGTTCTCGCACGGTTTGTTAAATTTTTTGGAGAATATTTAATGTGAAAAAACAAATTGTTTGAAAATGAGAAACTATTCTAATGTAAGTAAAGAAAACAAGTTTTATAAATAACATAATTTCTCTCATATTTTGTGGAAGAATAGAACGTTTTAATTATGTGACTGCAATGGCTGTTTAAATTAATGGTCATCATTAAAACAGAGGTAATAAGACTAAAATAAATATTTTTTGGATTCTTCATAGACCTAGCTAGAATTGAAAAAACAAAAAAAAAAGAGGAAATTAAAGGTACTTTTATTAAAACTAACACGTCTACATTACATTGTTTCTACGCGACAAAATAAAGGGAGGAACTTTTGTTTTCTTTCCTTTTTCGAAATATCGATGGTGATACTTTATAATTTTTCATCAATTATAAAGTATGATTATCAGTATCTGACGTTACTGAGCCGACTAATACATAATGATATCGTGTAAAGCCTTTTAAAGAAAAAAAAGAAGATATTTCGTAGGAGAAATTTCTCCAATTCATTAATCCTTATCAAATATATCTCTATTCTATTAAAAGTTTAAATTTGTGATTTCTGTTTAAAGATTATTCGATTATATTCATTTTACCGCAGTATTTTTTAGTGGTGGTTGATTGAGTTAAACTTAGAGCTTCTTGGTCATAGACAATCTAGCTACTCACAAGAAAATCCAACATATAATAAAGTTTATATATATTGTTGTTCCCTCACGCTCGACACAAATAAGGTTTCTATTCAAAAGTAAAAAAAAAAAAAAAACTCCTTATGATTTAACTCCACCTAAAAATTTCTTGGTTCAAAGTGAGTTGGGTAAATACAAGTCAAGAAATATGTTAAAATCAAATCTGACCAATTCAAATGTTTTGTTATAAACAACATTCCTTTCTTTTTCTTTATATAAAGATAAATAAATAAATAGTACTAGTATGCTGATTTTGACACCCATAATAACAACCTAACCAATTATAAAAAGCTAAAGAAGCACATTCCAAGAATTGTACGTATCAAAATTACTTTTTAAACACTACTTTCTTATTAAAGATCTCATCTATAATTATTCAACATTATTATTATTATTATTTTTAAAAGGAAATTATTTAAAGTCGATAGCGTAAGACAACTTTTTGTTGGCCTGTAATTCCCATCTTTAATTGGTGCTAAATTTACGCTTCATGATACTGTGGGATCTGATGATCTGATTATGGAATGATATTTTTCTTTTTAAGTGTTTTTTGGTTCCGTGATTGATACTTATATTGAAGTTCAACTTAATTTGAATTCGTGCATTGCATATGTTATTTTATGTAACCCCACTCTCAACAAGATTTTTTTTTTCATTCTCGTGAACTCGAATTCCAAACAATTCATGTTAGTATGATGAAATGATATTTTACTCAAATCTGTCGATAAGGCCTCCAATTAGATGGCGTTATAATCTAGTACTAATTATATTCTAGTATACAATTTACAGAGTATAAAATCTACAACTAACTAATTTAAAGATATTTAAAAAGGTCGAGTTACGGTTAATTAAAACATTGGTTGACAATTCTTATTAGAAACAACATTGTTTTATAAGAACGAAGAGTTGGTTCCAGCAGGAAAAAAAAGATTATTCAAATTAACACATTATAAATTGGGATTGTGCAGTGCAAGCATCAGAACATGCATTCTCGCGATCTACAGAGTCCTTATGGCTTGCTCCTGAAAAGAATAATCAAGCAACCTTCTTCTTTAGAACAGACATTCCATTCTTTGCTTGATGTGTATATGCCACCCCTCGTTTTGATGTTTTTCTTTAGTAATAACTATAGAGCTGCATTGAAAGAGCTTTCTTAGGATCTGTTCTATTTGCTGTGGTGTGATTATCTCTCTCTTTTCGGCCAACTTATTGGGTTGCGGGCGGAGAAAAGCGGACGTGGGGACTCGGGTCGGGGCGCAGCGTAACTAAGAGAGCCATTCCATTTAGGGCGAGACAAACGAAATGCCTTAAAGTTGAATAGGGTTCGCGAAGCCTTGCATGGTTGCGTACGCAACACAAATTAATATAATTTTGTGGCTGCTTATGACAATGATTAGATCTTTTGACCAGAAAAAGGTTTGAAGATTAGGTGTGACTCAATTCAACATCATCAAAGGTTTTCCTTCTAGTTAAGGGGTGCATTCCATTTTCAGTTTGGTGTTGTACTATTTGGTTTTTGATTTTTTCTAGTTACGTTAATCGATTATGTCAATAATTAGAAACATAAATCAAAGTTATATTTGTAATTTGAAGAAATATATGTGTGTGTGTGAAATTTATTTTTTCGGTTTTATTTTTCTAAATTTGAAACCCAACCAAAAAAACAAAGAAAGTAAATTTTATTAATCCAAAACAAAAACAAAAAACCAATCCAAATTAGAATTCGGTTCGATTTGATTTGGTTTCTCGATTGGATCCAAATAGTGTACACTCCTACTTGTAGGGGTAGTTTTCGAACAATTGAATGTTAAGCTCGGTTGACTTAGCTGATTAAAAGTAGGGATGGAGCTAGAAGTCCAAGTTGTGTATGAGTTCGATCGAGCCAGTAACTTTTGCTTAATTTGTACAAATATACTATTTGAGCAAAATTTTATTAAATATGTACAAACTTCTTAATACAAATTCACTATATATCCTATATAATTAAGCACAATTTATTGAAAACCTTCGATTTCTTAAGGGCAAGTGAATTTTTAAAGGGTTTGTTTAAACAAGAAATATCATATACTATGACTCTTAAAAAAATATATTTTCTTTCTATAAATTGAGAGTAGGAGAAGGAAAAATGAGGATGGGTTGGGGTATTACACAATGAAAAATTAAATCCTCGTAAATAAAATTAAAATTAAAATAATCAATCAATTGAAGTACTACATTTTTCTATCGCAAATATATAGGGTTAGTCTCCTATATTAATTAGGATGGATCATGATGACGAGTGCAAAAGTTTTTGGTCAAGACATTACAATAATTATGGGTGTTACGTGCATTGCAATATCTCATAAAGTAGTGGCAATAATTAACTTAATTAATTTGTGTATCGAAAGGTTTTAACTGATTTTGACGTACGCAAACACGACAATGCATATAATAATAATAATAATAATAATAATAATAATAATAAGAAGAAGAAGAAAATATAATTAGTGCCTGCTTTTTTTTCCATAGCTTTAGGCCTTTAATTATGTCACTCACATCATCATTATTATTATTATTACTACTACTGATGTTGTTATTACTGTTATATAGTATTAGTTTTTCGTCTCAATTTATATAATATCATTTAATTTGATACTAAGAAAGAAGGAAACAATTTCGATATGTATTCTAACTTCTAAAACATTTTGTGACCATTTGTGTGGTCATAAACTATTTTATTAATGTTAAAAGAAAAAAATTAAGTTAATTTTTTTTTAATTATAAAAATAAAAAGTTTATCACATAAAGTGGGACAGAAAAATACTACACACTCCATTTTTTAACATGATAAAAGACATCAGTACATAATGTTAATTATCGTTCAAGCAGTTGAATATATAATTATTTATGTTTCATATGGACTATTTGCAGATATACTTTGCACGTATTATTAAAACGAAAAATTAGGAAGACCAGTTTATAATAACAAGAAATTAATGAATACTATTGGAAGTATAAAAAGATACAAAATATATGACTAAAACACTGGCGCTATGAAAATATAAATTGTAGAACTCCTTATGTTGCTACTTTTTAATATTTGACGCACTATTAAAATGATTAAAATCTCATAATGAAACGAGTCAGGAATCCATAACGACTTCATTGACTTATTAACAACATTTCAGATCGGAACAATTTATAAACGTTTTGCTCAGTCTCTCCTCACTTATTAACAGTAAATTTAAAAGAAATAAAAAAAAAACGTATTGCATTAATTTCAATTGGCCATGATGAGGGAACAAAAAGATTCTGATGAAGACATTACAACAATTATGGTTGTTACGTGCATTGCAATATCTCATAAAGCAGTGGTAATAAATACTAGTAACTTTAATTAATTTGTGCATGGAAAGACCTAATTACCTGATTTTGACGTACGGAAATAAGACCAATGCATATAATAAAATTAAAGACAATTTAATTTAGTGCCTGCTTTTTCTTTTGTTTTTTTTTCGAAGCTTTAGGCCTTTAAACAATGTGATTGTGACCCACATTACTAGTATTATTACTATTATCAACATTATCAAATATTTTAGTGCAAAATGTTATCGTTCAAGCACTAATTGCACTATTATTTTAGTTTCCTAGGGGTTATTCATTGCAAACTCTGCATGTACTATTATGACAATGTAATTTTTGGCAACACACTATTTCAAATATGCATAACAAAAATAAGAATGTTTAGATGGATGTCTGGTCATATGACTCATGTATATTCGGAGAGATAGGATTTGGAAGTACGAAGTTATGTAAGGTGCATGCATGAGAGTGACCTCTATGGCAAACAAGACTAAGATGGTTCGGACGACTCAAGAATTTGAAGAGGTGCATGGATACATCAGTAAGGACTAAGGAGGTGTGTTGTAGCAAAAGTTATGATAGCTAGGAAGAGCCTAGAGTAGGTAGGCGTCGAAGAAGAATTGGAAGAGGTGTTTAAGACAGTATATAACACAACCTCAGCTCACTAAAGGTATGAACATAGATATATGAAGGTACGAAGATCGTCGAGAATTAGAATGTGTTGTTGCACTTTATAAGAAAGAAGCATGGGGCTAGCTCATCACTTGATCTCCTTATTACTAGTAGTATTATTTAGTAGTCGTGTAGTTTTTATCATCTAATGTGTATTACTGTTGTTTTATTTATATGTCTTGTATTTTGCTATTTTGAAGAGTGGTATTACACTGAATATTGTTATCCTTATTATTGTCGTACAAATATTCCAATAGAGCTGATTAAGAAGAACAGTTTATAAAACAAGGAATTAATTAATACTATTGGGTGCATAATAAAGCGATATAACCAAAACACTACTGACAAATCAAATTATGGAAGAATTCTTTATTCAGTTATAACTTTTGCATATAAATTTAACTGTTAAATGCAATTTTATATTAATAGCACAAATAAAGTTAAAGAAATAATATCCGTCCAAACTTAAATTTCTGTTTCCTTGTCGTATTGCCTTTATAATTCGCAGTTGAATATTGTAATTTGTGTGTGATATTCAAAAGAAGAATTAAGTTCATGAAAATCTTTTAGACTTTTCATTTTTTGGTTGTCCCTAGTTACTTATCCATTTTGACAAATCAAGAAAAGACAAAAAAAAAATTTACTTATTATACCTTCAATTAATTACTTTGAAAAAGATAGAACTTCTTGAAAATCTTAAGTTTTTAATTCATCTATTTCATAATTAATAGGGGTAAAATGGTAATTTCACTATGTCATGAATTGTTTTTATTAATAGGTGTGCTAATTTAAACGTGAATAAGTAATTAGGGACAAAGGAAGTATTATATAATTACATACAAGGGTGTATAAATATTATTGCAAATATCATAAATTTTCTCTTATACTACTTATAGATCACAGTCTAAAATTCCTTTTAAGTAAACTGAAAATTTATGCTAGAATGAAACGTTATAATAAAGGGAAAATTAGCAATTAAGTCATAATACCTAATATAATTAGTCAAAATAACAACACTTTAAAATATTTATTTAAAATGGCAGAATGACAATATTTTTATAAAATAATATGTATTCAAATTTTAGTATTTTAAATTAATTTTATTTATGGAAAGAGTCCTATATTGGACCAAATTATGTATCAATAACCGTTTAAAGTGAAAAAAATAAAATAAAGCCAATATCATTAACTTTTTTTCATCACCATTCACGTTTCTTCCCCAACTTTCACGTTTCTTCCCCACCTTTCACATTTCAAGTTTATCTTTCTTCAAGGTGCTAAATTGTTGTTCATCAAGAAATTTTCTTTATTGTTAAACGAAATCTCTTTATTAATTCAAGTAGATTTCTCGGTTAACAAGGTAATTTCCATTATCAATTTCGATTAGTTATTTAGATTTCTTTTGATTTGTTTTCAATATCACCGTTTATGGTTTATATTTTGCATTGTACATATTACGGATTTTCCGTCAATTATAGATAATGGTAGTGTTAGAATTTATGTATTTTAGATTTTAAGTCGATTAAACAATTTTTTTTTATTTTTTTCTGATTTCGTTTGAATATTTCAGATTTATTAGAATCTACAAACTCATTCATATGTTTATTTTGTTTGATTTTTAATACATTTATATTTGTTTTTAGGGTTTTAGATTTGGGGAAAGCATCTGTCTGTCTACAATGTCTGAATCAACAGTTTAATTATTTGTGTATTCATTCTATCTATATATCAACAAGTTTTACATTTTTTTGTTTTTACATTGTATTTCAATCTCAATTAGTATACCAACATGTTTGTATTTCCTTCTTAATTTGTATTCGTCCTAACTGTATGCTAACAATTTTGTATTTTATTGGGTATTAATTCTGTATTTCAATCTCAATTTGTATGTGAACAAGTTTGTATTTCTCTTTTGTTTTGTATTCAACCTAATTGTATACCAACAATTTTTGTATTTTATGTGCTTACTTTTACTTTTCAAAGTCACTTTGTATTTCAAATGAAGAGAGTATTTAATTTCTTTTGTATTCACAACTTTATATTCAATCTCACTTTGTATTTTCATCTCACTTTTGTATTCATATATTGTTGTATTCAACATATAGTTTATGATCGTTTAGTTACATTAACTTAATGGGATACAAATTATTGTATGCATTCAAACAGAAAAAGTAGCTACTAAACTAAAAAATAATAATTTTTATTCATTATACATCATAATTTGGATACAAAACATCCGAAAAAAGCTATAAATTCCAATGCATACAAAGATTTCACTGATTCAATCAGGAAAAAAAAACACTCTTGTACTCGACATATACGAATATCTCATCCAAACAAATAAAAAGATCGAAAAAAATACCTGATTATTTTTCGATTGTTCACTGGATGCGACAAATTTATAGTTGTCAATTTTAAAAAATTATGTTTCAAAAATATGTCGTATTCAACTTGAAGAAGCTTTGAAAGTTATCAGGTGAATGATTCGGAAGACAAACTAAATTATTTTAATTTTTTTTTTTTTATGTTCTTAAGAAGAAAGCAAAAAAATGCTCGACGGAAATATGGCTATTTATGCTCTTTTCAAAACGTAACTAATTTGTATTTAAAATCTTTTTTACCTTTTTTGAATTTTTTTGTTCCATGATTTTCTCTGTTCTTTTATTAATTATTTGTATTCTTTCAAATTAATCAAAATAAAATAAATACATAAATAATCCCTTAACAAACTAAAATAATGACATTTTAAATAAATAATGAAACGGTTGTTAAGGAGTCTCATTAAAAGCTAAAATATTGTTGTTTTGAAAATTTTCCCATAAATAAAATCTAAACTTGTAATGTTAAACGATAATCTATTTTTATTTTATTTTTTGGTTAGTTTCAAGGGCTATATTTGCACAATTTTTATGAAATAGGAATAAATTTAAATAATGGCCTAACGATGATAGTTTAACCAGCCTGTAAGAAATATGTTAGCTATAGATTTAAAATGTAACGCAACGTAACGTATATTGTTAGGCAGTATAATATTTTTGAAAAATTCTCTTAACGAGATTCTAATTTAAGCCCAAGTTCTAGTACATGCGCACTACCCCCCAGCTTTCCAAGCCCAAATATATGGGCTACTCATATCACTCGTAACTTTGATTGGGCTAACATTCAGCCCATTGATAATTTAGAATTTAGGGTGTACAAAACCGAACCAAATCGTAAATTGAGAAAAAAAAATCGACTAGTGGTTGGTTTGACTTGGTTTGGTTTTGGAAAAAAAACCCGATTATATTTGGGTTGATTTGGTTTTAACTAAAAAAAACCAACCCAAGACAAACCAACCCGACATTATATATATAATTTTAAAATTTTATTTTATACATAAAAATATTTACTTTGATATAATCTTTAAATATTTCTTAAACTTTTTCATAGTTTTTATCTTATAATATATTATTTCAAGTTTGAAATAAAGATTATAGTCCACAAATATTGGTAATTATAATAAAGGTTAAATCAAAATCAAATAAATACTAATGCAAAAAGAAAATCAATTCAACACTAAGAATGACAAAAATATTGAATATTTGTTCTTTGGGTTTACATTGGTTTAGACAATTCAAATACATAATCTAATTTTAATTTCCTTTAATATTTAGTCATGTAACTAATACTCCCTCCGTCCCATTTTATATGTCACCTTTTTTTTTTGCACTTGCATTAAGAAATGATGTAACTTTACCCTTTTACTCTTATTCAATGTTTTCTTAAGTCAACTTTATAATAAATGATGATTACATTTTCAAGGTTAATTAACTAATCTATCAAGGGTATAATAGACAAAATATGATAATTTATGCATATATTTTATAAAATGATAAATATTGTGGTCCAGCTATTTATAGAAAGGGATGACATATAAAATGGGATGGAGGGAGTACTTATTAAACTTATTTTAGCATGATTTAGTACTTTTAAATTATGATCATTTTCATTATGACTTGTTAATTTGCAATATTTGTTTTACGCGATTTCATTATTATTATTTTTTTGTTGGATATTTTAGT
>JAJOOE010024006.1:0-13281 GCA_036250405.1 Solanum raphanifolium | reverse complement strand
TTTCTAACATTAAACTTAAATTGTCACCTATTTTCTTATATCTTCTTCCTAGATTAGAAAATATTATCTTTATTTTTAATCCGTCATAGTTTTCATATGTTTTTTCATCTATTGCGTATTCTTCTTTATTCATTTATAAGTTGTGTTGTCGTTTATATTCTAAGCTGTCTATTTGCATTTGTAAGTAAAAAATAGTTTTTCTCTGTGCTACTATAGATTTTTTACAATTTCCTGCAAATATATTATTGTTAAGTCTATTTTGCCTATGTCTTAATTCTTGTCTTTTTGCTATAATTATTTCGTTAAGTTTTTATCTATATTCTTCGTTCTCATTATTCATTGTTGCTTTAAATATTGAATATATTTATATTCTATTTTAGATATATTATCTATTAATTGATCTAATTTGTCGTTATCAGTTTTTGTGATATTGAGTTTTTTATATTCCGGATATAATTTATTTAATTTTCTTCTTATTTTTCTTAACTTTCTACTAATATGTTTTTTACTTTGTTTCTCATTATCCATAGCTCTGATACAATTTTTCGGTGCAGAACTGGTAGTTGGGGAAGTCATAGAAGTAGTAGTGTGGTAGGTAGTAGTCTACGATAGAACATCATTGCAGGCATTGTTCAGGAACATTTAATAATACAGAAATAAAATGGGAAATAATATTAAAGAAATATTCAGATCAAAACAACTATCGGAAGAATACTATAATAAATATTATTACATATTACCATGAATTTAGCACTACCAAAAAATAATATTAAAGAGATATCAAGATTAGGACACTTAACAAAAAATATTATAATAAAAATGGTTAAAACAAATTACTCACCTACCACACTACTACCTACCACACTACTACTTCTATGACTTCCCCAACTACCAGTTCCACACCGAAAAATGGTATTCACATTATGGCTAAGGATGGGTATGCCTACCAAATGCGACCTCTAATCTATGACTCCAAATTTAAGCTGGAGAAGGAGACAACTCAGACTATGGCCTGGATTTCATTCCCAGATTTATTGCCTACTTTCTTTGGAAAGGAATCTTTGTTTTCAATTACAGCTGTTGTGGGTAAGACAATTCATCTAGATAGTGCAACGATCAACAAGACTCGACCTAGTTGTGGGAGAGTGAAAGTACAAGTTGACTTAGCAACAAATCTATGTAAGAATGTGGAGATTGACGTGATGGACAATAAGAATAATAGGGCTAGAATAGTTTCTATTACTGTTCAGTATTACGTATTACCCAAATACTGTAAAACATGGAAACTTCACGGTCATTCAGAAGTAGAATGTAGAGTGATTCATCCAGAATTAAGAGATGTGTTTAAATCAAAGTTGAATACGGGAAATAGGAATGAAGATGAGGAGGAACCTGGAGAAGATAAACAAAAGATGGTTAGAAGAGGAAGGTTTCAAGACTTGAGGTGGAATTCCACAAAAAGTAGATTTAAAAGGGATACCAAGACTGGAGATATTTGCTTGATAATGAGAACGATCAACTTGAAGCAGTAAAAGACATTTATCTAAACAATACTTTTAACATTCAAGGTAATAATAAGTCTCAAATGATTCTTCACAAATCTCAGGAGAGGAATTCAATGGCGGAGCAGCAGCTAGGGCTAATGATGGCAAGGGATCAGTCGGTCCCTGTAGCAAAAGAGAAAGCAACTGAGGTAAACTGTGAGTTGATTGATGAAGCTGCAAAGGTTGTAGAAGATGTAATGAGTGATACCTTAATAACACTGCTCATATATTTGAAATATCATCACCAATTATGACAGAGAATGAGAAACAAAGACAAGATATGATGTTGGCTTTGGCAAATGCAAAGTTTCATGAACCTATTCAAGTGTATGATGGAACTAATGGCAATGATTATTTGGGTGTATCCTCTTATCCTACAAGAAGTAATGATCAGCAATGCAACAAACATTCTATAAGGAGGAATAGAAATAGGCTGGGCATGTAATATGCAAATTACAATACAAATGGGAAAATATAGGTGTTTATTCAGGAACACATTTAGGTTGGAGTGCTATATGACACATAACAGCAGCTGACATCACAATTGTACTTTCAAGAATCCAGAGAATCTTTGATTACTACCATTGTCTATGCCAAATGTGATAATCAAGAAAGGCCCACTCTCTAGAATGTACTCTATTTCTCACAGCACGAATCTCCTATGGATTGTTGGTGGTGATTTCAATGTAATCTTGTCTGATGAAGAAATGATAGGGGAGCTTCCAGTGATATCAAGTGAAGATGAAGATTTTGTTTTTTGTGTTCACTCTTGTGATTTAATGGACATCACCTTAAAAGGTAGGCCATTCACCTAGTGGAATGGCAAAGCTAATAGTGAATGCATCATTAAAATATTGGAAAACATTCTGATGAATCAAGAGTTCATAGGCATGGCTGGTCATGTGGAAATGGAGTATCTACCTAGAACAGGGTCAGATCATGCCCCTTACTACTATGTTGTGGTGGATTCAATTTTTTAAATTTTGGGTGGAAGAGGCTGACTTTAAGGAGGTGGTGAAAAAGAGTTGGATTGCTCAGGAGGATTCATATATTTTTATTTCTATTAAGCAGAAAATGAAGAATACTAAGTATGCTCTTACTTGTTGGAGCAAAGAAATATTTGGAGATATATTCAAACAACTGATCATTAGCGAGGAAATTGTGAGACTCAAAGAAGATCTATTTGAAGAAAATCCTACAGGAAGAAATAGAGATATTCTTCAAAAGGCTCAGAATTGAAGAGATATTTGCACTTTGAAGAGGAGTTTTAGAAACAAAAGGCAGGGATTCAGTGGTTCTCGGAAGGTGATAGAAATACTAGATTTTTCTATAGTCTAGTAAAAGGGAGAAGAAAGATACTTTCGCTATCTAGAATTACCAAAGAAGATGGGCAACAGACAGAAGGGAGTGAGCAAGTGGTTGCTGAGGTCATCTCCTTTTTTCAGAAACAATTTTCTAGTGAAAATGTCCCTAGCAGACATGTTTCTAATTAATCATGTTCCTACTCTAGTTACTGATGAGATTAAAATGGGTATGACTAAGGCACCATCAGAAGAGGAAGTTAAAAGGGTAATTTTAAAATTGAATAGAGAAAGTGCCAGTGGCACTGATGGGTTAAATGGTATATTTTTCCAAAGCTTCTAAGATATTGTTGGTGGAGATGTTGTAAAAATGATCCATGTTTTCTTTGCAAGGAGCACTTTACCTAAGTCTATTACACATACTAATTTGGTCTTACTGCCTAAAAAAGACTTTGTTCAATCTTTCTTTAACATGAGGCCAATTAGCTTAAGTGATTTTCTTAATAAGGTAATCTCAAGAGTGCTTCATGACAGAATTGAGGCATATCTCCCTATTTTAGTGTCTAAAAATCAGTCTGGGTTTATGAAGGGCAGAAATATCACATAAATATCTTATTGGCCCAAGAAATCATTACAGATATTCAAAAAAAGAGGTAAACCTGCTAATGTAGTGATCAAACTGGACATGGCAAAAGCTTATGATAGAGGGGATTGGAGATTTTGATGAAGGTGTTAGATAAAATGGGGTTTGATAATATAGTGGTGGATATGATTTGGAGACTTTTGGCTAACTATTGGTATTCTATTCTTATAAATGGGCAATCCTATGGATTCTTTCATTCTACTAGGGGTGTGAAACAAGGAGTCCCTTTGTCTCCTGCTCTATTTATATTATCTGCTGAAGTGTTGGCTAGAGCCCTGAACTCTTTATTTGATAATAAGGAATTTAAGGGCTTTAGGATGCCAAAATGGAGTGATAAAATTAACCAGTTAGCCTATGCATATGACACTATCTTATTTGTTTCTACTGATAAGAAGCCATTGCAGTTAGTGATGAAAACATTGAAGGACTATGAGCAACAGTCAGGGCAGAAAATCAGTATGGAGAAGAGCTTATTTTGTGTTCATGATAAAACTGCTAGAGTTGTGATCCAAGATGTGGAAAGCTGTATTGGATTCCTCGGGGGAAATTTCCTTTGATGTACTTAGGGTGTCCAATTGGACATGCGAGAAAGAGAAAGAATCACTTTTCTGATCTCATTAAAAAAGTACACAACAAATTGCAAACTTGGAAAGGGAAGATTCTTTCTTTTGGAGGTAAATCTGTACTGATCAATAATGTTCTGAATAGAATCCCTATATATTTATTGTCTGCTATAATTCCTCCTAAATGTGTCATTCATGAGTTACATAAAAATTTTGCAAGATTTATTTTACGGAGTGTTCTGCCTTGCCGTGGAAAATTAATTCCTGGCGAGGCAAAATTGTCACCTTTCTCCACTATGCGTTATGGGTCCCCATTCCTATTCCCTGCACATTTTCAGCACAACACCAATTAGTGTAAGCCCGATGGGTTGCCTCCCATCCAACGCCTTAGTTTTGGTCATGACACAACTCTTTTTTTTTTTGTATTTTCCTGATATATCATATTTTTTATACTAATTCCTATGAATTGAAATAACAAAAAGGAAAACCAGAAATCCTATCTATTACAAGGGGTCACAGGTTGCCTCCCATGTAGCTCCTGATTTAACGTTGCAACATGATCCATCGTATGACTCACTCATCATTCAAGTTGAGCGATTCTTGCTCACGATCAATGTCATTCCTAAAGTAGTGTTTCACTCTATCCCCATTTACAAGAAAAGTGGAGCTCTTATCCTTATTTCTTAGGTCCACAACTCAATGTTGGGTCATTCTCACAACCCCAAATGGCCCACTCTACTTAAGGCCGAAGTTTTCCAAGGAACAACTTCAATCTTGAATTGAATAGTAACACCAATTGGCCAGGCTCAAAGGTGCGTGACACAATATTCTTGTCATGCCACTTCATAGTCTTCTCTTTGTATAGCTTGGCATTTTCATACGCGTGGAGCCTGCACT
This sequence comes from Solanum raphanifolium, assembly GCA_036250405.1. Classification (NCBI taxonomy): domain Eukaryota; kingdom Viridiplantae; phylum Streptophyta; class Magnoliopsida; order Solanales; family Solanaceae; genus Solanum; species Solanum raphanifolium. The sequence continues at coordinate 8,333 of JAJOOE010024006.1, read as the reverse complement.
CCTCTAGATCATGAAGCTGTGTTATTCTTTTCTTGACCGCTAATTCAAGGTCTAGATTCAACTTATTTATAGCCCAATATACTAGATGCTCCAATTCCACTGGAAGATGACATGCTTTCCCAAACACCATTTAATAAGGAGAAGTCCCTATCAGTGTCTTGTATGCAGTCATGTATGCCCACAAAGCATCATCTAACTTGTCAGCCCGATCTTTCCTTTGTGCATTCACAATCTTCTCCAAAATTTGCTTCACTTCCCTATTGGACACTTCCACTTGACCGCTAGCCTGAGGATGATAGGCTGTGGCTACTTTGTGTCACACTCCATCTTTAGCCAGCAAATTTCGCACCGAACTATTTATGAAATGCTTACCTCCATCACTTATCATGGCTCTTGGAGTTCCAAACCTGGTGAAGATGTACTTCCTAATGAACTTTACCACCACCTTTGCATCATTAGTTGGTACAACAACAGCCTCAACCCACTTGGACACATAGTCCACCGCCTCAAGTATGTACTGATTACCACATGACATTGGGAATGGTCCCATGAAGTCTATCCCCCGTACATCAAAGATCTCTACTTCTAAGATGTTTCTTAACGACATCTCATGCCTTCTAGAAATAGTTCCTATTCTCTGGCATTGATTACAACCCTTCATAAAAATCGCAGCATCTTTAATTTCCAGATCAAACTCTTGGAAGAGTAATATCCAGTTAATCAGCCTCGGCTTCGCGTCCTTCTTGTTGAATAAATACCTGATCGCATCATGGTTAGTGTAAGCAACAACCTTGGTGCCCACCAAGTAAGATTCGAACTTATCAAAAGCAAACACTAGCACACAAATCTCCTTTTTTGTGACAATTTAGTTTGATTGTGCTGCATCCAGTGTCATAATAGCATAGTAGATGGGTGAATCATCTTATCCTTATGCTGGCCTAGCACTGCACCAACCGATGTATCGTTGGCATCACACATGAGCTCGAAAGGTAGCTCCCAATTCGGAGCATCAAAATAGGCGCTTCACTCAACTTCTTCTTTAGTAGCTCCAATGTGCTATCCATGTAGCGACCCTTTCGAAAGGATACTACCACTTAAACAAGAAATCTAATTAAATACTTGCGACATTTAAAAGAGATTAACTATGGCCATATTGATTATAATTTAGTAGAGGGATTAGGTTCATAAAGAAAAAAAAAGAAACAGTTAAGGATGTGCATCTTGCCTATTCAAACATTTATTTGATGTCAAATTGCTATTGCGCTGAATTTTAACTTATGGTGGAAAAACCCTTCCAAAATAAAATAAGCCAATAACTCACGAGATTTTTATGCATATATTATCCTCACACTGCAAAAATGATATAAAAAGAATATTACCAACTTCAGAGTACCCAAATTAGGTGGTTCATGCTACACACAACCATTCAAAACAGGTAGTAAATTTAATATATTACAAGACTTGGGCTTACACACCCCAAAAGAACAAAACATATAGCCATACTTATATTAATACCCATGGTGACATGATCAAATTAGCCCTCAAAATTTCATGTAAATATACAACACATATATCATGTATAAGTCCCAAGGTTTATACAAAATATGGATGCCTATATGCAAATGTGATCTTCCTTATGGCTCTCAAAATCTCCATCTCCAATGGCCAGCTTCATGCCTCCTATCTATCATTCCCTACGATAGAAAGAACTATCGCTAAGCATATAGCTTAGTGGTGTAAAAATTATAGGTTCGGAGGCCTCAGATTCACCAAGCTACCTTTCTCAAGTCATAGGCAGTATAATTGAAACATAACAAACAAATCAAGTAAACAATATATAATGAGTATCAAGTTTGATATTTAAAGATTCAAATGTCAAGAACGCTCATAGCACCATTTTCCAAGAGACTTAATAACAAGGCTCACTAATATATGCATCATGTCATCACACCAAGCACAAGTAGGTATTAAGAAGGTCCGACGCCCTGTATCAAGAAAGGTCAAAGCCCAATAATCAAGAGAACCACGAACCATATTAAAAATGTTTTTCTAGTTCGTACTTAAAATTGACAACTTCCATTCTTAAGATGGACTGAAAATCCAGAGTCAAGATGGCAAATGATCCGAATAAAGAGGCATGCCAATAATGATAAAGTCACAGCCACAAGAAGGACAGGGTCCCAACAAGGGTGCTTGGTGATAAAAAAATCCATACAAGTGGGCGAGTAATACAAGTGTCTTTAATAACTTAAAAGATACCAACATGACAATGCAAAGTGACAAGAGGTAACCAAGGTACCAAGATAAACTTTCAGATATACCAGAAGGTAAAAAGAGTACAAGTACAAGTTTATACACAAGCCTCAGTACTTTAGCACAAAAACAGTCCAACACAACTTTAAGAGTTCAAACCGTAGACCAACCAGCGTATCAAGGTCTTCAACTTGTACACGAGTATATACAACCTTAAAAAAATGAATTTAATAACTTATTTACTTTCTAGTAGCTCAATAATGATGACTTAACACAGAGTTATCATTACAAGTAAGCCTAGCCTGTACAAATACGACTATGCTTCCAAAACAGTAATTCTGGCCAACAAAGTACTTCATGTCGCAACTTAGATTTGAAACAGAAAACGGCAAAATTGGACTTTATATTCTTCATAAAAGATGTAGGTACAACTCTTAAGATTGCAAATAATCAAGAATCACCGTAAAATACATTTTGGACAAAAAGATATAATCAAAACACTAACAGTTGAACATACCGGATTTCAAATTCCGGAATCTGGACAGAACTTGTCATATGTTGCGTCCCATATTTCGAATTCATAATAGCTAAATTAGAGTTGTACATAAACATAAGAGTTGTAGGTATATGAATTAGCTTTCCAAATAATATTTATTCACTGAAAAAGGAGTTCTAGAGAACTAGATATTCTAAAAGTAATAAACACTACTCAGCTCAAAAACAGATTTGGACTACGCACCAAAGAGAAGGGTGTATCTCAGATTCCAGCCAAAAGGACCAAGATGTACTTGAAATTTTATGAGTAATATGGTTAGAGGAAGTTCTACAGGTTTCTTAGAGTTAAAGGACACGAATTCTTATAGAGGAGGTGTGAGATTATATGTTATAAAAGTGATATTTATCACTTACTAGATACAACCAAAGTCAAAAGTTGGCTGCCGAAAAGTAAAAGGTGTGCTGCCCAAAAGTATACATATATACCAATATGTATATACCTCACCTCCCTTTCAAGTTATAGATAATTTCAACTACAACATTACGCAAATACCCCAATACAACCCATTAAATTACTATCAAAATTTATGTTAAGCAAGTTTGCAAATATCACAACATTTCAAGTTCCCAAAATGAAAGTAAAACATACTGTAGTAATTAAGCAATGGTGTATCGACAATCGACTCTTGGTTAGCATTTCGTGGTGTTACAACTCTCTCCCCCTTAAAGAAATTTCGTCTCGAAATTTACCTTACACTAGTCCCGGAACAAGTGCGGATACTGGGTCCTCATGTCTTCTTCTTTCTCCCAGGTAGCTTCTTTTCCTGAATGTTTCCTCCAAAGTGCCTTTACTAAGTGGATTCTCTTGTTTCTAAGTTGCTTCACTTCTCGAGCTTGAATTAAGATAGGTTCTTCATTATACGTCAATTTAGGATTAACCTCAATAGATTCAACTGGAAGAACATGAGATGGATCAGAACGATATCTTATGAGCATAGAAACATGGAAGACATTGTGGATCTTGTCTAACTCTGGTGGCAAAGCTAATTTATATGCAACTGGTCCAATCGTTTCAAGTATCTCATAAGGTCCAATAAATCGGGGACTAAGTTTTCCTTTTTGGCCAAATCTCATAATATTTTTCCATGGAGATACCTTTAAGAATACTTTATCTCCAACTTGATATTCAATATCACGCCTTTTTAGGCCAGTGTATGACTTTTGTCTATCCGAAGATATCTTTAGACGATCCTTGATAATTTTTACCTTGTCTTCTGTTTGTTGCACAATTTCAGGACTAATAAGTTTCCTTTCACCAACTTCACTCCAACAAAGAGGGGTCGGACACTTTCTTCCGTATAAGGCTTCATAGGGAGGCATTCCAATACTCTATTGGTAACTGTTATTGTAAGAAAATTCTATCAAAGCTAAGTGTTGGTCCCAACTACCGTCAAAATCCATAATGCAAGCTCGAAGCATATCCTCCAAAATTGGTATCACTCTTTCTGACTGGCCGTCTGTTTGAGGATGGAACGAAGTGCTAAATTTCAACTTAGTACCCAAAGCTTCCTGCAAGCTGCCCCAAAATCTAGATGTAAACATTAGGTCTCGGTCAGATACAATAGACACAAGGATCCCATGTAATCTTACAATATCATTAATGTACAATTTAGCTAAACGCTCAAGTAAGTAATCCATCCTGATTGCTAAGAAGTGAGCACTCTTGGTTAGCCTGTCCACAATCACCTATATTGCATCATGATTTTTTTGAGTGCGAGGAAGTCCAGAAACAAAGTCCATAGTTATTCTCTCCCATTTCCATTCTGGAATCGACAACGGCTGCAGTAAACCAACTGGGACCTGATGTTCTGCCTTCACTTATTGACAAACCAAACATTTAGAAATGAACTTCGCAATGTCTCTCTTCATACCACTCCACCAATAATTTTCTTTGATGGTCTGGTACATCTTTGTATCCCTAGGATGCATTGCATATGGTAAGGTATGTGCTTCATTCAGTATTTCTCTCCTCAATTTGTCATCATTTGGGACGCATAACCTGTTTTGATAAAATAAGCCAGCATCCTCCGTTAATGTAAAATCACGTTTTTCCCCATTTTGAACTTCTCTGGTCAATTTTACAAGTTTCTCATCTAACTTTTGTGCTTCTTTCACCTATTCAAGTAATATTGGCTTTACTTGCAAATTAGCAATAACTGAACCATTTGAATCAAGTGTAAAACAAACATTCATGGCTCTTAACTCAAGGAGCAAGGGAAAAGGACTCAAAGAAATGCTTGCGAAGGATTTTCGACTTAAGGCATCTGCAACCACATTAGCTTCACCTGGATGATAATCAATCATGCAGTCATAATCCTTGATGAGTTCAAGCCATCTACATTGTCTTAGGTTTAGCTCCTTCTGAGTACCCAAGTACTTTAAGCTCTTGTGATCAGTGAATATATGACATTTCTCTCCCTACAAATAATGCCACCAAAATTTTAAAGCAAACACTATAGCCGCAAGTTCAAGATCATGAGTAGGATAATTCAATTCATGTGGTTTTAATTTCCGAGAGGCATAAGAAATAACCTTCCCTTCTTGCATCAAAACGCATCCTAGACCATTGTGAGACGTATCACTTTATACTACATATTCTTTCCCTTCAATTGGTAGAGTAAGTATAGGCGCTTGAGTCAACAAGGATTTGAGAGTTTCAAAGCTCTCTTGGCATTTGTCATCCCAAATAAACTTTATTTCCTTCTGCAAGAGCTTACTCAAAAGGGAGGCGATAATGGAAAAGCCTTTCACAAATCTTCTGTAGTATCCTGCTAAGTCCAAGAAACTTCTTACCTCAGTTGGAATTTTGGGAGGTCTCCATTCAATAACTGCTTGTATCTTACTAGGATCCACCTTCATGCCTTCGGTTGATACAACATGTCCCAGAAAAGCCACTTCATCAAGACAAAATTCACACTTGGAAAGTTTAGCATAAAGTTATTTCTCCTTCAAAAATTTTAAAACAATCCGAAGGTGTTTATCATGGTCTTCACTACTTCTGGAAAATATTAAAATATCATCTATAAAGACAATTACAAACTGATCAAGATAAGGCTTGAATACTAGATTCATTAGATCCATGAATACTATAGGAGCATTTGTCAATCCGAATGGCATCACCAAAAATTCATAATGACCATACCGAGTTCTAAAAGCAATTTTAGGGACATCTTTCTCTCTAACACGCAGTTGGTGATATCTAGACCTTAAATCAATCTTTGAGACTACTTTAGCACCCTTCAGTTGGTCAACCAAATCATCGATCCTTGGTAGTGGATATTTTTTCTTGATTGTTATTCGGTTCAATTGTCTATAGTTAATACAAAGCCTAAGAGTTCCATCTTTCTTCTTTAATAAAACAGGGGATCCCCAAGGAGAAACACTTGGTCGAATAAAACCTTTCTCAATAAGTTCTTGCAATTGATATTTCAATTCTCTTAATTCCGCTGGAGCCATTCTATAAGGAGGGATAGAAATAGGGGTAGATCCAGGAATAAGCTCGATTGGAAATTCAACCTCTCTTTCCAAGGGCAACCCAGGGAGATTTTCGGGGAAGACTTCTGGGAAATCACATACAACAGGTATATCCTTGATACAAGGACTCTCCAACCATGTATCAACTATGTGAGCAAGATATGCCCCACAACCTTGACGCATCAACTTTCTTACCAAGGCCGCATAAATAATACTAGATGTCAATGATCTTTCACCTTGTACAATGATGTGTGAAAATGTCGAATCTTTAAAAGTCACATGCTTAGACCTACAATCTACCACCACATGATATTTATAAAGCCAATCCATCCCGATAATAACATCAAAATCCTTGAAAGGCATTTTAATCAAATCAACAGGGAAGACTAGGTTTTGAATCACGAAGGGACAATCTTGGTAAACTCGATTACACACAACTTGATAACCCAAAGGACTTTCAACCAGCACATCATAATTAAGTCTCGCAGATTTCACGTTTTCAGGAAGAACAAGTGATGAACAAAGATATGAATGTGTAGAACCAGGATCAAATAGCGTAAACACACATGCCAAATAGGTAAAATTTACCGATAACCACGTCTTGTCCATCTTGATCATCCCTCTGCCTCATAGCATAGGCGCCTGTAGTAGTCCTTGGTCCGCTAGCTTTATTAGCTCCACTTACACCTGCTGCTTGGGTGATTTTAGGTCTTCCGACTCTATTAGTTTGAGGAGGATTAATAGAAGGCTTATGAACTGAGCCTTCAGTTCTCAAGAAAGGAGCATTATTAGGATTAGGACAATCCTTCACTTTATGATAAAAGCTCCCACAATTGAAACATGCACCAGAAGCTCTCCTGCAAGTACCATAATGATTCTTTCCACATTGTGGGCAAGTGGGAACGCGAGGCTTGCCTTGGCCATAATTTGGAGTGCTAACTGTAGAAAATTCTGATCTGTTTTGCTTTTGTTGAGGTGGCCTGTTAACACTACCAGCCTTAGAATCATCAAACCTTCCCCTTTTGGATGGACCTACAAAATCTGGTCTAGGCTTTCGAAATTTGTTTTCATTTCTACTAGCTTCTTCTTTATTAAGTCATTCCCAAGTAACAGCAGCAGACACTAACTTACAAAAGTTCTCATGTTGCAGGATCGCCACGTTCTTCCTAATGGAATCATTTAAACCATCTTAAAGTTTCCTGCACTTGTCTTTTTCCTCTTTAATAATACCTCCAGCCTAACGAGAGAGCCCTATAAAGTTTCGTTGGTACTCAGCAATAGACATGCCTCGTTGCCTTAGATTCAAAAACTCCTTTTTCTTTGCATCAGAATAAGCAGGTGGGACATACTTCATACGAAATTCCTTAAGAAAATCATCCCAAGTAAGAACAGGAGGTTTTACCTTGGCATTCGGAACACTTACCCACCAATCATAAGTATCCTTTTGTAATAGTGAAATAGAATACTTAAATTTGGCAACATTTGAACACTCCAACTGCTCAAATACCCTCTCCATGCGCCCCAGCCATTGTTCAGAATCCGTGGGATCAACAGTACCTTCAAACTCCACTCCACCCATTTTCCTCATTTTTCTCAAAGTTAATCTTGTTGGGATCATGCATCGATTCATCCATGTGGTGGAAAAATTCAGCCATTTGTTGAAAAGGAGGATTCATGGCTTGAGTACCACGACTCATGTGAGGATGTGAACAAACTCTTACACCCTGATGGTTTCCCACTTCAGACCCATTAGTGTGGGGAACATATTGATTTGAGAAATGTTCTCTAACCTCTTCCAGTGCATGAGGTTGGGAAACAGAGGTACTTGACGTTCAAATATACATCTTTAAAAGAAATACAAACGATCGTATGCAATATATTTACCCAACTATGAGTCGGGGTCGATCCCACAGAGAATATGGAAGAATATTGTCAATAGCAAATATTTAACTTGATAGTCGTTATATAAAAAATGGGGGGATTTAAATTGAAATAAAAACAATAAAAAGATAGCTTTGAACTAAGTATTTATTTATATTCAGATTATTAAA
>JAJOOE010024005.1:0-14788 GCA_036250405.1 Solanum raphanifolium | reverse complement strand
CCCACTCAATTTGACCCCCTAAACAAGAATATGAAGTCGGATTTTCGAAAAACGAAACGGATCTTTTTATGTACAGCTAAACAAGTTTCCGGTAACTTCCGAAGCACATTTTTAAGAACTTTTTGGGTCAAATTCAAATATAATGATTTCATTAAGTTCTCGACTCCAAACACACATGTGAGGCTCTAGTTTCACTCTATCATTTTCTGGGTCGTTACAGTGCTGTTGGCTGGGTGTCCCCGGGTTGCTCTTTCTAGCTGGGCTGGGAGCTAACTGCATGGTAGGACGACTCGCGATATCTACCTCACTCATGGGTCACTCTTTCTAGTTGGGCTGGGAGTGGACTGTTTGGTTGGGTGCTCCCTGGGGTCACTCTTTCTAGCTGGGCTGGGAGTGCACTGCTGGCTGGGTGGAGTCTGATCGATTATCTTAGTTACTTTGGGCTGGGAGCCCGATTTTCTTCTTCTTCAGTAGACTTAGCTTTTCTATGTACCTGTCAGGCTTATGGGGGTCCATTCAGGTTTTATTTGAACTTGCGCACGAGTGTACCTTTTGGGCTTATGGGGTCCAGTTAGGTTTAGTTTAGTTGTACTTAGTTTATTTCTGGTATGCTTGTGTGCTTTCTTTTCGTATCCGCTTTGACCTCTCTGTGTCTAGATTCTATCCTTTCATATGGTTTTTACCCTTTTTGCTCAGTCGGCCTATGATGCATACTGAGTACCTGTTGTGTTGGTACTCATGCTACGATCTGCATCTATTTCGTGATGCAGGTCCCAGTACCAGTTATCAGCGGTGAGTAGTTCCAGCCTTCTTTTGCAGTTGTGACTCGGAGATGAGGGCGAGCACTTGGGGTTTTGGGTTTGTTCTGCCTCCTTCTTTTGGTTTAGCTAGTCTTGTTGCTTTTGAGACACGCTCTGTTGTGGTCCACTTTTGGGACTTGTACTCTTTATTAGATAGCTCTGTACTAGTGACTTCCAGATTCTGGGAGGGATTTTTGTATATATTTATTTTGGTTTGCTTCTCCCTTGTTGTCCTTGTTTAATTTATTGTTTCTGCTAGTTTCTACCCTTACACTCATTGCTTGATGTTCTGGGTTTCGGGTTGGCTTACCTACTGGTAGGGTATAGTAGGTGCCATCATGATTCGAGAAATTGGGTCATGACAGCTAGCTTCGAATTTATATTTATCATGAAAGATCTAGACTTTATCTAAATATGCATAAATTTATATATAATTTCTTGACTTGGTTCCGAGATGGTGGTGCAGTTAGATTCAATACAACAAGTTAGTGGCTTTGTCTTAGTGACTCCGTTTAGCCAGCCGTGGTCTCAGCCCGATAAGGAGTAACAGGGCGCCTTATACCCGGTTAGAACTGCTAGACACATGGGCTTACTAACAATACGTATTTCAATCTCGACAGAGCCTTTGCTTGGGTAAAAGGATAAGATCCTTCCATACAGTCATCAAACTATATAAAAATTTGTATGTATTTCGATTCAAATTTATTTCTTGAATTCGGATGTTAACAAGCTAGATTTAAAAAAATGTTGAAAGACATTCAATATCACTTACATTAGGTAAAGAAAAGAGCATGGAAACACCGCATAACATTACATCATATTGATAGAGCAATTTCTGAAATGAAAAAGGCATATTTAAGTACAAGCTTAAGATCTACAAAGCTCATAGTAGCAATACATGAAATGAAAATGCTTAGAATACAAGAGTATTTTGAATACAAAATGCTAAAAGCATATTAAAAAAATGTGTACTTCTTACAGCATAAATTCCGCATACCCTGTCAAAAGACAGCTCCAAAGAAATGGTATCAGAGCCATGAGAAAAGGAAAAATAAATTTAAAAGATTAACTCTTGGAATGATTAAACCCATATGGTAATTAGAAGATAAAACCTTGGTAACAATAAATACTAAAGGTAATCAATAAATTAAATAATGATCTAAAATAAAAAATTATAAATCAAATAGCTCATGATTTAGCTCATGAAGAATTTGAAAAAGAATTTCCAATAGAATATATCCTATTTGGATATGAAGAAATTATAAGAGATCATATGAGTACTTCTGATTATTATTTCTCTGAATGAGTTTAAAAGAAATTAAAGATTTATTTGATGACTTGTTAGAAAGTCATAAGCAAATAGCTTTGAGAGTAAAACTAATAGAAATAGAAATAAAATCTTTTAAATAAAATATTCCGGGAAAAATTACTAATGTAATAGAAAAAGCAAAAAAATTTGACAAAAGAGTAAGTCAAAATTACATAAAGGAACTCTTAATAGACAAAATAGCTATCAAAAGTTCGTATCAAAAAGGAAGCCTTGATGAGCAAATAATTCAAGAATTTCTGAAAAAACAAGAAAATCAAAAATTTAGCAAAGAAACTCTAGAAGAAGAAATTATAGAAAATAATGAAACAGGAGAAAACATTGAAAACCCTGGAAAATGAATGAACTAGATGAACTAGTCTATGCAATGGAAGACCTAGATCTTTCAAAACAAAAATTAAAAGTCCTTATGAACAAAGGAGATACAAGAGGACCCCCAAGGAAGGTTTGAACTAGGGGAAATCTGTAAAAGATGAAATCTTGCATGAAGAAGAGTTAGAAAGATTTAGAAGAATATCATAATAGTAATAAATCAAAATACATGCCTAGCAGACTTCCAACTGGAGATGTAGGATCAAATCAATTCTTAGATCTAAATTGTAAACGAGAACCAGAAATAGACTTAGATCTGTGGTCACAAAATATATTTCTTTTCTTTTTATTAGGAAAAGGAGTAAATTATACAGATGAAGAAAAATATATCATAACGATAAATACTTTCACTGGAAAAGTAAGTAACTGGTATACAGGATTGTCAGATGATGCAAAAAGAATCATCAAAAATAATATCTTAGATGGATTTAAAAGTTCCCTCCAAGAAGGAATAAAAAATTTAGTACAATACATAGTAAATGAATTTTTAGGATGTGAAGGAAATACTTCTAAAAATAGAGAAAAAGTAAGAACAATTGTCAAGGATCAACTAGAAAAATTGCAAATCTGCAAAATGAGTTATATTCAAGAATACACTTGTGAATTCGAAAAATATTACTATAAAATATTTGATAGTAGTAAAGAAATGCAACCATATCTTGAAAAATACTATCAAAAATTACCAGGCTTTTGGGCCAAATATTTTAGAGAAGAATATGCCAAAGAAAATATAGAAAGAGATACTCTTGGACAAAGAATTTCCTTTCTAAATATAGGCTTGGGCAACTTTGTATGGCACATAATATACAAAGAAAAGCCAAAAGAATTAATACCCAAATTTATTGTCTGGATACAAATTCAGCTACCCAATGGGGATGCAATGAGAAATCTTATAAGAAAAGAAGAAAGCTTAATTAAAAGAAAAAATGTCTCAAAACATAACTATATACCTAAAAAAAGGTATTATAAAAAGAAAAATAACTTCAAAAGAACTAAACCAGTAGAAAAATGTAAATGTTGTAATTGTGGCGAAGAGGGTCACAAAAGTTACGAATGTAACAAGAAAAGAGTAAAAATATCAAGAATTGATAGACTAGAAATTGATTCAGACCTAGAATCAGTAACATCAATAAAAAGTGAAGACTTCTATGAAGAACTCTACGAAGAATACTCAACCAGTTCAGAAGAATCGGAATGAATAAAGAAATACAAAAGGAAGAAGATAATTCAGTTCAAATTTTAGAAACAGAAGAAGATCAAAGGGGATACGCCCTAAAAGCAACTTTAGATGGAGAGTTATTCAAGAAAATTCAAAATTTAAAATTAAATCTAAAAACTGAAGATAATATATTTAATAGAATGCAAAGAATGTTTGCAAGAAATAAAATTTCCTATCATGAATATCAGGAAATAGAAAAGGTAATAGAAATTACTCAGACAACAGGAAGACATAAATTAAACTTGTTAACAAAACCAATGATTGAACAAATCCTTAGGAAAATTCCTAATGGAAAAAGAAAGAAAATGAATTATGTCCATTTAGGAGGAATTCAAATATTGGTCAAATCAACTTTTAAAGAAGGGATTAATTTCCCTATAGTCATTACTCTATCAGATGAAAGATTTATTAATGCAGAGAAGGAAATCTGGGTATAGTAGAAGGTAACTTAGCCTATACTAAAATCCTATTTACTTATTACCCAAAGTATTGTATTTCATTCAAAGATGCCGACTTTAATGACACATTAAGCCTACATTCCCAGGTCAAAAGAAATGATCTATTCAAACCAGGTAATCATATTATGAGTAAATATTACCAGGCTTTATATACAGTAACAAACTCCAATTATGGAAAGGTATATAAAAATAAAGAAATGATTGAAATTGATCAAGAATGTGCAAGGATAGCAAGAATTGTTGAAGCAGAAATTCAACAAGCACAAATTCCAGAAGAATATGAAATTTATTTTGGTAAAACAAAAGAAATAGGATGTTCCAGTATAAGTCCAAGCCTTTCATTAGAATATGGAAGAAATTCCATAAGGAAAAGTATATCCAGCAGATACAATAAAAAGGTTTTAGAAATCTCTAACATTGCTAGTGTCGCAGGGAGAATCTATAACAGAAGAGAATGGAAAAAACAGGAAATCTTGTTACAAACGAGAGCAACAACCAATCACATCAAAGGTATTCTATTAGATGGATTACCAACATATGAAGGTACTCAGTATACCTATAAAACCTTTGAAGGAAATAACTATAGCTGTCAAAAATGGTAGATTTACCAATACAATTAGATAACATAAGAATAACAGTCCCTTGTTATATTACAAATCATGAAAGTGATCATAACTTGATTTTAGGAAATTTGTTCCTTAATGGTCTAGAAGACTATAGTATAGGAAAAAAATGGAATAGAAATAAGTTATAAAAATGAAACATGTTTCATAGCAAAAAATGCCTAAAGAAGCATCTTTTAAGGTATCAGTTTTCATATAAATAACCTTCGTTGATACTAAAATAACAACTTGTTGTCAAATTGATAATGGATCCGAAGCCAGTTTAGCAAAATCCTTTTTAATAAAAGATTGGGATATAAACAAAAATAATATATCAATGATTAGAATTACTGGAAATAAGGAAAAGCTTTCACAGTCAAAAGAAAAAGTAGAAATAATTTTAGGGTAAAAAATTGTTTCTATTAATAAATTATTTGCCTATGATAAATTAGAAACTGATTTATTATTAGGTAATGATTTTCTACAACAATTCCAGGATTATCATCAGACATTATACATGATAAGCCTTAAAACATCTTGCGAACATTTTATTAAAGTCTCAAGAAAACAACATCCATATAGTCTTGAAAGAGATAATGGAAATTATAAGAAAAAATACTTAGAAAATCTAAGAAAAATCTCTTGTAAATGTCTTAATCTTGAAAAAAATTAGAGAAAATTGACAAAAATCTTATGGAGAAAATCCATTAGAAAAATGGGATAAGAACCAAGAAAGGGCAACTCTAACACTTAAAGACCCAAGCATTATCATACCGGTAAAACCGATGCTCTATAATGAGGAAGACAAAATAGAGTTTAAAATCCAAATAAAGGAATTAATCAACCAAAAAATAATTAGAATAAGTAAAAGTCCTCATAGTAGTCCAACATTTATTGTAAGAAACCACGCTGAGATAAAAAGAGGAAAAGCTCGAATGGTGATAAACTATAAAGAGCTAAACAAAAATTGTATATTTGATGGATATTTTATCCCCAATAAAAACAATATCATCAACATTGCAAAAGGAAAAACTTACTTTTCAAAATTCGACTGTAAAAGTGGATTTTGGCAAATAAAGATGACAGAGGAATCCATTCAATTAACTGCTTTAAGCACACCTAATGCACATTACGAATGGATGGTAATGCCTTTTGGGTTAAAAATTGCCCCACAAATTTTCCAAAAAAAATGGATAAAATATTTTTTCAGAAAAGGAATTTTTAATAGTATATATAGATGACATACTAATATGTTCTAAAACATATGAAGAACATCTAAAGCATCAGAAGGAATTTTCAGAAATTTGTTTAAAAAATGGAGTTATTTTGAGCCAACAAAAGGCAGAAATAAATAAAAATGAAATAGAATTCTTAGGAATGATTATTTCAAAGAATGGAATCGAACTTCAAACACACTTCTCAAAACATATTGTAGAATTTCCTGATCAACCAAACAGGAAATACCGAAGTTTCTATGATGTCTTAACTATGCAAGAGAGTTCATTCCAGACCTAGCAAAGAAAAGAAATTTATTACAAAAGTTAATAAGAAAATCCAATAGACTTGGATGGACTGAAGAACATACTCAGTGTATTAAACAATTAAAAGAAAAATGTTGTAAGTTATCAAAACTTAGATTACCAGAAGAAAACGGCAATTTAGTCTTACAAACTGATGCTTCAGATTATCATTGGGGAGCATTATTGCAAACCGATTTAAATGAAATTTGCAGGTACACAAGTGGTACATTCAATGAGGCAGAAACAAGATATTCAACCAATGAAAAAGAATTACTAGCCATTGTAAGAGGAATTAGGAAATTCTCAGCCTTCCTTTTACCTAAACAATTTGTTATTAGAACTGATAATACACAGGTATCAGGACTAATATTTAATAAACTTCCATCAGAACCACAATATAGAAGATTGCATAGGTGGCAAGTTTTATTATCATTTTACTCATTTAAAATAGAGCATATTAAAGGAACTGACAATTCTTTTGCAAATTTTCTATCAAGAAATGTCTAATATGGACAATCGAACACATATCATGATTAACAGGGTGTATGGAAAGATGCAACTTGTGGAGAAGTCCATAGACGACAAAAGCCAAAAACTATTCAACATCAGAGATGAATTAACTAGCTTGTCCGAACAAGCAAGAAAAATGCAATATGAAATTAATCAACTAAGTAATGACCAAGATGAAAGTATGAATTAATTTCTACTCCTATGTGAACATTTGGACACTAGTCCAAAACGGAATTCCATTCTAAAGGAGAATATTAATCCCAACAAAGTGGCAGGCGATGTCCCACTAGCACCTAATGCCACAAACATCTCATCGGTAAGTTTGGATATGCTGAAGCCTGAGTCTAAGGACAAAGGTAAACGCCAAACAATTCAAAAAGATGCTAGTTCTTCGAAAGAAGAAAAAGGCACATCTTCAATGAAAGTTGATAAAATAATTTCTGGGAAACCAGAAGGAAGTTCTAACAAAGTTCCATCAGGAACAAAAGTTTTCTGTTCTTTTCAGGTTGGAAAGCAGAATCCAATGGAAGAAGAACATCTTGCTTTCACAAGATATATTTACAATCTCCCTGAAGAAAGTGGAGAAACATTTAGAG
This sequence comes from Solanum raphanifolium, assembly GCA_036250405.1. NCBI lineage: Eukaryota > Viridiplantae > Streptophyta > Magnoliopsida > Solanales > Solanaceae > Solanum > Solanum raphanifolium. The sequence goes on along the minus strand of JAJOOE010024005.1, from coordinate 7,384 downwards.
TTTTAGGAACAACAAGTTTGTTTCCAAGAATTTTGATATTTCCAAATGGATCTCCAAGCTTTACAACTCAACTATTTGAATTTGGATACCTAGATCGAGTCTATACTAAACCAAAATTGAATGAGATATCTAAATTACCAGAACAACTGAGAAATTCAGTAAAAACCTATGCACAAGGCGACGGAGTCTATTGTAGATTCTTCAGCATCGCTATGGAAAGCAAGGACTTGCTAACATGTTTTCCTACCATTAACTATATCTTGGTGGAAAAATTAAAAGATTTTAACATCAAAGCTACCAGAGTAGATAAAAAACTCCTCCACCTAAACAAAAAATGGATACAAACAAAACGACCATTGGGAATTAAGGCATTATATTTTATTCTCAAGCGTCATTACAAAAAGATTGCAAGGTATTAGATCAAGATCATCATTGGATCTTAATGACAAAAGGAAAATCGAAATGCAAAATACTGAAAGACCGATCTTGATCTAATACCTTGTAATCTCCATTTTAATGACGTTTGAGAATAAAATATAATGCTTTAATTCCCAATGCTCATTTTGTTTGTATCCATTTTTTGTTTAGGTGGGGGAGTTTTTTATCTACTCCGGTTGCTTTGATGTTAAAATCTTTTAATTTTTCCACCAAGATATAGTTAATGGTAGGAAAATATGTTTGCAAGTCCTTGCTTTCCATAGCGATGCTGAAGAATCAACAATAGACTCCATCGCCTTATGCATAGGTTTTTACTGAATTTCTCAGTTGTTCTGGTAATTTAGATATCTCATTCAAGTCCAGTTTAGTATAGACTCGATCTAGGTATCCAAATTCGAATAGTTGAGCTGTAAAGCTTGGAGATCCATTTGGAAATATCAAAATTCTTGGAAACAAACTTGTTGTTCCTAAAACTCCGAATGTTTCTCCACTTTCTTCAGGGAGATTGTAAATATCTTGTGAAAGCAAGATATTCTTCTTCCTTTGGATTCTGCTTCCCAACCTGAAAAGAAGAGAAAAATGTTGTTCCTGATGGAACTTTGTTAGAACTTCCTTCTGGTTTCCCAGAAATTATTTTATCAACTTTCGTTGAAGATGTGCCTTTTTGTTCTTTCGAAGAACTAGCATTTTTTTTAATTGTTTGGCTTTTACCTTTGTCCTTAGACTCAGGCTTCGGCATATCCAAACTTACCGATGAGATGTTTGTGGCACTAGATGCTTGTGGGACATCTCCTGCCACTTTGTTGGGATTAATATTCCCCTTTAGAATGGAATTCCGTTTTGGACTAGTGTCCAAATGTTCACATATGAGTAGCAATTCATTCATACTTTCAGCTTGGTCATTACTTAGCTGATTAATTTCATATTGCATTTTTCTTGCTTGTTCAAACAAGCTAGTTAATTCATCTCTAATGTTGAATAGTTTTTGGCTTTTGTCGTCTACGGACTTCGCCACAAGTTGCATCTTTTCATACACCTTGTTAATCAGGATATCTGTTCGATTGTCCATATTGGACATTTCTTGATGGAAATCTGCAAAAGAATTGTCAGTTCCTTTAATATGCTCTATTTTAAATGAATAAAATGATAATAAAACTTGCCACCTATTCAATCTTCTATATTGTGGTTCTGATGGAAGTTTATTAAATATTAGTCCTGATACATGTGTATTATCAATTCTAATAAAAAATTGTTTAGGTAAAAGGAAGGCTGAGAATTTCCTAATTCCTCTTACAATGGCTAGTAATTCTTTTTCATTGGTTGAATATTTTGTTTCTGCCTCATTGAATGTACCACTTGTGTACCTGCAAATTTTATTTAAATCGGTTTGCAATAATGCTCCCCAATGATAATCTGACGCATCAATTTGTAAAACTAAATTGTCGTTTTCTTCTGGTAATCTATGTTTTGGTAACTTAGAACATTCTTCTTTTAATTATTTAATAAACTGAGTATGTTCTTCAGTCCATCCAAGTCTATTGGATTTTCTTATTAACTTTTGTAGTAAATTTCTTTTCTTTGCTAGGTTTGGAATGAACTCTCCTGCATAATTAAGACATCCTAGAAATTTATGTATTTCCTGTTTGGTTGATAATTTATCAGGAAATTCTACAATCTTTTCTGAGATGTGTGTTTGAAGTTCGATTCCATTCTTTGAAATAATCATTCCTAAAAATTCTATTTTATTTTTATATATTTCTGCCTTTTTTTGGCTCAAAATAATTCCATTTTTTAAACAAATTTCTGAAAATTCCTTCAGATGCTTTAGATGTTCTTCATATGTTTTAGAACATATTAGTATGTCATCTATATAGACTATTAAAAATTCCTTTTCTAAAAATATTTTATTCTTTGGAAAATTTGTGGGGAATTTTTTAACCCAAAAGGCATAACCATCCAATCGTAATGTCCATTAGGTGTGCTAAAAGTAGTTAATTGAATGGATTTATTTGTTATCTTTATTTGCCAAAATCCACCTTTACAGTCGAATTTTGGAAAGTAAGTTTTTCCTTTTACAATGTTGATGAGATTGTTTTTATAGGGGATAAAATATCCATCAAATATACAATTTTTGTTTAGCTCTTTATAGTTTATCACCATTCGAGTTTTTCCTCTTTTTATCTCAGCGTGGTTTCTTACCATGAATGCTGGACTACTATGAGGACTTTTACTTATTCTAATTATTTTTTGGTTGATTAATTCCTTTATTTGGATTTTAAACTCTATTTTGTCTTCCTCATTATAGAGCATCGGCTTTACCGGTATGATGATGCTTGGGTCTTTAAGTGTTAGAGTTGCCCTTTCTTGGTTCTTATCCCATTTTTTTTCTAATGGATTTTCTCCATAAGATTTTTGTAAATCTTCTTTAATTTTTGCAATTTTAAGACATTTACAAGTGATTTTTCTTAGATTTTCTAAGTATTTTTTCTTATAATTTCCATTATCCCTTTCAAGACTATATGGATGTTGTTTTCTGGGACTTTAATAAAATGTCCGCAAGGTGTTTTAAGGCTTATCATGTATAATGTCTGATGATAATCCTAGAATTGTTGTAGAAAATCATTACCTAATAATAAATCAGTTTCTAATTTATCATAGGCAAATAACTTATTAATAGAAACAATTTTTTATCCTAAAATTATTCCTACTTTTTCTTTTGACTGTGAAAGCTTTTCCTTATTTCCAGTAATTCCAATCATTGATATATTATTTTTGTTTATATCCCAATCTTTTATTAAAAAGGATTTTGCTAAACTGACTTCGGATCCATTGTCAATTTGACAATAAGTTGTTATTTTAGTATCATAGAAGGTTATTTCTATGAAAACTGGTACCTTAAAAGATATTTCTTTAGGCAAACTGATGCAGTCACTAATTTGGAATATTCTTGTATTACGCAAAATTCCGATGGAAAAATTTGCATTCAATTTGATGAAAAGAGTGTCCCTTATAATAGACATTCATTTTCTAATAGAAGACTTGCTATTCAGCATATCTCTCCTATTGAACCTATATATGGTCCTGCTCGTAATCGTGCAGCTTCTTTGCATACCTTATCATCTGTTATAACTGCAAATAAGGATAAAATCAAAATTGATCCTAAATTAAACATAGTACGAGTGAATGATAAATCTTCTGATATTTCTGATAAGGATATTCCTTCTGCATCCGAAATGGATTTTAATCTTAATGATGAGTGAACATCAAATTGATTTTAGTCCAGGTTCGCTGGCAAGAAAATATATTCAAAATGAATTTGCAAGTGATAAATGGAGCCAGTTTAAAATTTGGTTTTTTGACACATACAGTACGGAAGATTTGCATAATATTTCTCAAGGTTTTATGAGACTTGTGCTTTACATAATCATATTATGCTTTTCGTACCCTGGTTTATAACCACTTATTTGCCTTTATTCATCAATGTTCTTGAACGGTCCTATAAAGATGAATCAGGTAATATTATCAAAGTTATTTATCCTCCTCAGGCACCGTTTATTCTACCTAATAATACAGGTATTACTTTCACTGCTTTTCAGAAATTTATTGAAAATGATGTGGCTACGATAAGCATTAACGAGATTAATAATCTCATTTCTCAAAACAATTATTTAGGACTTTATGTGAAAGTTTTAGGTGAACATATTAGTTCTCTTGATAAAAAGTTACATGATTTAACGTCTTTAATTGTTCAGATTAGAAGTAATTTAAAATCTTCTAAACATGCTTCTACGTCAAAACAACCGGATGTTCATATTCAGAGACCTCCTGAAATTCTGGTTTTTGTTTTTAAACCCCTATGTGATCTTGAAAAACTTCTTGATAAAAAGTTTTCAGAATTTGGTGCTCAACCTATTAATTTATCTGAAGATTTTGCATATCAGAATTTGGTGATCAACCTATTAATAAAACAAAATGTTTTTTTTTGTAGGATGGATCCTCCTTGGGTTACTAAGGGTAGAGGCAAGGGACATATCCCACGGGGAAGGGGAAGATCATCCCCCGAATTATTATCAGGATCTTCATACGGGTCTCATCGAACTCCCCGATTTTACAGCAAGGAGGCATGGGTCTGATAAACTCTAAAGTCTATCAAAAGGCGACATCATCGTCCGTACATCTGGAAGATATCCCAAAAGGTAGTCTATTATATGCAGAACTACAGGCATATTTGTCACAGAAGCAAAGTGATACTTTTGCCTCTATTGCTAAAGACGATATTGATGATATCGGATCGTATGAAAGAATAGCAAAGAAAGAAATGATATTTCTTCTCGAAAACTCTGAGATTCAGAGGAAAGAAGAACCCTGGAAGATATTCCAGTGATATTTACTTAACGAATTATACTTCCCGGGAGAGTCATACAAAACCCGCTCGTATTATGAGACCATCTTGATGAACACGGGTAGTATTGAATTTCAGCACTTCTCAGGTTACAACACCAGCGAGAACGTTTATAACTTCTCCAAAATGATTATAAAACATATTATATCAATAGAAGATTGGGGTATATCCTCGATGAAAGAAAGGTATATCAGCCTGAATAATGTCCCTACTAGCTTCACTTATTGGGATTATATTAACGCGTTCAGTAAAGTCCTCTACTATAATAATAATGAGCGGCATAAACATACTTGGTTCATTAAGGTTTGTGCAAAGATATTTGCTGACCCAATCGCTAATTGGTTCTTGAACTGGTGATCATACCACGGTCCAACGGTAAAGATTTTTCCTGATCCCTTTTTAAAATTATACAAGAACTGGGTTAAGGTTTCACCAGACCTTAATGATTTATACCACTCAGATCATATTTGTTATATGGAACAAATTGAACAAATTTATTTCTTCATAGAATTCTCGATTCCATGGATCCATAAATGGACTCCAGAAGTAGGTTTTACCGAAGAACAAATTTCGTGTTTATATCGGACTTATTATAATAATTTCTGGGACAAATTAATGAAGAAGGATCCCAAGACTAAATCATTATATGGTTAAGAATTGTTGGACTCGATTTCTCAAAAATCCAAGATTATGGTACTATATCTCACAAATGAATAGTTGCTGACAACTCTGTCAAGCATATTGCTAGGAGAATTTCCATTCAAGATGGAAATAAAGAAGAAATGATAAAAGAGTATTTGGAAGAAGTCAGAAAGAATCTACTTCTTAACATCACTCACTATGAAATATCAGACACCTCGATGAGGAGTGAAACGAGTGATGATATCGCAGATGATGCTCAAGAGGCCCAGCCTTGTGAATCGGAGAAAACCGTGTCAGAAGATATGTTATCTAAAGCAGAAGATTTCCTTAGAGAATTGAAAAGGAAGGATAAGATGTAAAGATAAGATAAGGTTATTTTATCTTTAAGGCATCTATCAACAGTAGATATACTGTTATTCAACAGAAGATACACTGTTTAGGGGATAGATGGGACCAGTACTACTATACAGAGATGCCCCTTGTTTTATTTTCTTTCTATAAATAAGCTTGTCTTTCATTTCTTTGAGAGAAGGTTTTAGAACCACACTCTCTCTTTTGTACTCTCTCTCTTATTCTCTTCTCTTGTATTGTAAGTTGTGAGTTTGCCGGAGACTACCGGAGTTGTTGAATAAAGTTTTAAGGTACTATTATTCTTCCTTTCCTTTACTTTATTACTTTCTCCGATCTAAGTCGTGACTATGTCCGGCTAAAGAATTATATATATGTCGAATAACTAACTTCACTTTTATATCTACCATGAAAGGTCTAGACTTTATCTAAATATGAATAAATTTTATATATGGTTTCTTGACTTGGTTTCGAGATGGTGGTACAGTCAGATTCAATACAATAAGTTAGTGATTCTGTAATTCCGAATGAGTGTTTTTCAAGCCAAATGGCATAACATTCCATTCGTATTGTCCAAACGGGACATTAAAAGCAGTTCTATTAGAGTGCTCTTTAAATATTTGAATCTGCCAATAACCTGATTTTAAATCAAATTTAGAAAATATATTGGCGTCATATAATCTTGACAATAAATCCTTTTTATTTGGAATGGGATACCTAATCCATTTTAAATGTGTATTTAAAGGTTTATAATTTATGACTAACCTGGGAACACCACATTCTTTTTCATTTGCATTATTAACATAAAATGCAATGCAAGACCAAGGAGATTTTGAGGGTCTTATTAAACATTTCTGTAATAAATTATCAATTTCTTTTTTACAGAATTCTACCAGTTCGGCATTCATCTGATAAGGGCGAGATTTCGTTGGAATATTATCCTCACGGAAGTTATCTTCATATGGAAGAGTGACAATATGCTTTTTCCGATTCCAAAAAGCACTAGGATCAGCATAAATATCAATGGCTATCTGTTCATATATTAATTTAATCTTTTCTTGTACTTTGGTTGATCTCAAAGTGTCAAATATATTCATGCTAAATAATTCAAGTTGTAAAGAATCCACATGCTTTTATTTCATATTAATTAAAGCATTAATATCACGAGAAATAGGATCAGTGATAAAAGTATAACTAATATCTTGATTTTTATAAGTAGTAGAAAATCCTTTATCAGTTATATTGGTGAAAGGATAGATTGCATTTATAAAAGGGGTTCCAAGTATAATTGGAGGATATAACTGATTTTTTACCAAGAAAAAGAAATGTGGAATGCAAACTTTATTTTGGCAAATACGTGTATTAGGCAATTTATACTTTATATCTAAAGCATGCCCTGAAGCCGATTGTCATGACCCAAGCCTAGGGCCTAGACGTGACATGGCGAATGAGGAACCCGAAGGAACCCCAAACAAGCCTCTCAAACTTGTCATCACACTTCATCGGTCGCGGAAGTACATTCAACATTAATTAACGGGAAATAGGGACTAAGGG
>JAJOOE010024004.1:0-13931 GCA_036250405.1 Solanum raphanifolium | reverse complement strand
TCGAGGGTAGGAGTGAAAAAATGAAATTTTGAAATTGAAAATATTTTTTAAAAACAAACTTAAAATATTTTTTGGGGGATGGGGGACTGGTAGTAGGTGGGTAGGGGGGGGGGTCGAGGGTTGGGGTGAAAAAATGAAATTTAAAATTTAAAATTATTTTTTAAAAACAAACTTTAAATTTTTTTTGGGGGTGGGTGAGGAGGGAGGTCGTGGGTAGGAGTGAAAAAAATTAAATTTTGAAGTTGAAAATATTTTTTATAAACAAACTTAAAATTTTTTTTTTGGGGGATGGGGAGGCTGGTAGGGTAGGGGTGAGGGTGGGGTAAAAAAATTGAAGTTAAACGCATTTTTAAAAAACAAGCTTTAACTTTTTTTGTAGGGTGGTTGGGGGGTGGGGTTGTTTGAGGGTACGGACAAAATAAATTGATTTTTTCAAAATAAATAAATTATAATTTGAAGTTGGAAGAAAGTTTTGGAAAATGTTTTCCTTAAGTTTTGAAGGGAAATCATTTTCCTTAAATTTGAGGAGAATGAGTTGATTTGGAAAACATTTAACCCAATCAAACATAAGAAAATTGGAAAACATTTTCCGAATGATTTCCTTCATACCAAACACACCCTAAGAACATCTGCTTTTCTGTTGTATTTTGTTAATGGGTATTTCATGTTTCGGGCTAATCATCAAACTTTGATTTTCTTTGTTTGTTCATGTATATATTTTTTCATCTACTTTTTCTAAAAGGGAAAAATTACACTAACACTTTTCATATCTGCATTTTAGTTTTGATCATCTGAACTAAACATGAGAATTTTCTTGATTATAGTGAAGTGGGTCTCTCATAATTCAATTTCAAGAAACTCATCTTCTATAAATTGCGACGAAAAGGGGAAAGAAGATTTTCAACAAAGAAGAATTTGCAGAAGATTGGTGCTTTGAATGTAAAGATAGAGGAGAACTCATAATTTGTGACTATGGTCAAGTCCTTTTGCTAAAAAATCAATTTTATTTTTGTATATTTGATGAAATAAACTAGAAACATGGTCATCATAAAAATGTTTCCAAATGATGACCATGTTTCTAGTTTATTTCATCAAATATACCAAAAATAAAAATTGATTTTTTAGCAAAAGGACTTGTTCATAGTCACAAATCATGAGCTCTCCTACATCTTTACATTCAAAGCACCAATCTTCTGCAAGTTCTTATTTGTTGAAAATCTTCTTGCCCCTCTTCGCAATTTGTAGCAGATGAGTTTCTTGAAATTGAAATACCAGAGACCCACTTCACTATAATCAAGAAACTTCTCGTGTTTAGTTCAGATGATCAAAACTAAAATGCAGATATGACAATTGTTAGTGTAATTTTTTCCCATTTAGAAAAAATAGCAAAAAAAATATATACATTAACAAACAAAAAAAATCAAAGCTTGATGATTAGCCCGGAGAATGAAATACCCATTAACAAAACACAAAAGAAAAACAGGTTCTCTTAACACAAAATTCTAAAGAACTCCCAAGAATCATAACAAAATTATACATTTTCAAACACTTCTATCACCCATTGACCTAAAAACACATTATTTGATGCTTTGGGGACATAGCATCTTTTTAAGTGTGGGGTGGAAGAATGAATTCCTTGTTTATTTTTGGTTTTTTTTCTTAGGATAGTCCCTTTGACCCGAGTGTCTTTTATTGTTTTAGGAATAAGTTTTCTTTTAATTTATTTTTGAGAGAAAAGAAAAGACCCTTTTGAGTGATGTGATAATTTCTATTTAGGCCTAATTTTTTAGTAGTACTCTCTTGTGAATGCTTGATTGATTAGGAAATTGCAGACTCTTTGACACATAAGATCATGGTTGTGACTTTGAATATAGCTTATTTTATTTTGTAATTTTCTATGATCTTGTCTCTCTTAGAAGTGGAATTGATCCATCTTGATTGATACTTGTGTCATGTGTGCTGAGAATTTGCTTATTCCATGTTTTGCATCTTAGTCTAGAACTTGCCCTGCATGTTATTGAAGCGAAATAAAAAGTGTTGCTTTGTTTAGGAGATGATAATAGACTTTCTTTGATTTGTCTTGTAAATTTTAGTCTTTTTAGATATTGTATCACTAGTTAGCCATTTTGAGCCTGTAGCCTTTTATTGGTAGCCATATTTTGTTGTTAACTATTTTGTTGAATCCTTAGTTTTTACACCTTGCTTCCTTGAGCATTATAGCATAGACTTATTCTAATTGTTAATTCTTAAGAAAAAAGGACTGTTGAGTGAAAAAGGTAATCAATGATAGCTACAAAGTGATTCAAAAGCTCTCTTTGAAAAGATGTGAGGAAAAAAAAGAGAAGAACAAAAGAATGTGACATGAAAAAAATCCTATGAAAAAAAAAATCTTTGAAAAAAATGTGATTGAAGCATTCTTGAGATGATGAGAATTACTTGTCAAATAATTGTTGAAGAGAGGGCTGAAAATAAAAAGAAGAAAATAATGGGTGAATAAGTCTTAAATTGCAAAGTGCTTAAGGAAGTGTAAGTCACGATTATATAGTTTTCCTACCCATCCCCTAGCCTACTTTATGACTCGTTAAAATCCTATTTGATTCTACTCGAGCATGCTTAGTTAGTGGAGATGTACATAATGGGCAAGCATATGGTTCTTTATGCATACATGTGGATTTCTTTGAGTGTGAGAGTTGTTTTTGATATGAAGTCCTTAATTTATATTCAATCTTTTGAATTGAGTGTGTGGACTATTTCTTTTTGTGAGGGCACTTGTTTCATGATAGATAGGTGATTTTATTAACTTTCTTTGATGAGAGTAGGCGAGCAAGCTTAAATTTGATGAGTTCAAAGTCCTTCCTTGAGGTTAGGAGGTTAGAGGTTTGTTGTGTATTTGGATGTCTTGCATAATGAGCGGAAATTGTACTTGACGGTTTGAAATTTCTATATGACCTAATTGTTTGTATCAACCAAAGTGATGACATTCCCAATTTGATTTTTTTGAGATGAGCTTTAATGTTTACTCGAGGACGAGCAAAAGTTTAAGTGTGGGGTGTTGATGTGAGGCTAAAAATATATTTTCTTATCATTATTTTTCTCACATTTAGTATTTTTATTTGTCCTTTATGAGTATAAATTTTATGGATTGTGCTAAATAGTGTATTTTATTTGTAGGAGTAAATTGGTGAAAAGATGAAGAAATTTGAAGATAAAACGAATAAAAGATGAAAGATTATAGAAGAAAATCAAACGGACAAATTAATGGATTAAATTTAATATTATAATAAATAAATATATAAAGTGCAGTTTGTACAACAAACAACAAAATCCAAAAGAAATATAAATTCTCGCCAATTAGGACTGCCTATCCCCGCTCAACGACGTAGTCAGACACAACTAATTGGAGTAGGCGATTAGAGGTCGGGAGACCATGATCATAAATTCAACCCTGTAAATCAGTAATTTGATAACCGTAGATAATTCATGCATGAGATGTGATACATGAAACCCTATGCATGTCGTGGCCCTGGAATTTTCAAACCATTGTAAGTAATCTTATTATTTAATTCCTGCATTCTTCTCTTTACAAATAAAAATCAAACACTTTTGGTACTCTTAAATAAATAATTAGACTAGTATAATCTAGTAATAGTTAATTGAAAAGTCATTTGGGTTCGATAATACAATTCTTTTAAGAGCCACTATATTACTTGCGCGACCACGTACACTTGTGTGTGCAATTGGGAGCAACACTGCTACTCGTGAAGGAAATGAAAGCAACAGTTGTTGTATTTGAATCTTCAAGCGCAGGGCTGAAACTCGAACTATTCATACCATCAAAAACTACAAAATGTGAGTCTTCTTAACTACCTACAGTTAAGATTCGGTCCTTTCCCCTGACTTTTGAATTAATATTGATTGAAATATAATGTGACTTAGATTTGCTTGTTTCCTCACAGTCTTGAATGTGCTTATGATTTCCAATAGCGGAAGATATCTTCCTCATTTTGAAATTTTGGTACTAAAAAAGACAATATTTTTGGTTTCTCAAATGAAACTCGAACTATTCATACCAATATCCATTTGCATGAGATCTCAGCTAGTGCTTCTCTCTCACTTTCACACACAATTTTTTTGTGTTAAGTAATTAGGGCTGTGATGAGATCTCGAAAAATGTCATACGCATCTCTCTGATATTAGTGATGTGAAATTTCTCATACCCATATACCTTTCTGAGCTTTTTAAGAAAAATCATTTGCATATGAGAACTAAAACAAGTGAGCAAATTTATTGTTACTACAAAACACATGTTATTATGTTTTACTAGGCTACTGCTAAACCTAACAATTGTTAGTTTCTTTAACATGAAGCTCCTACAGTTTCATTTTATGTGAAAAAAAATAGAGTAAAGGAGGAGCTAGCAAGCTGTAAATAAAATAAAAAAAAGTAAATGGAAAAATGCATAGTTATCATGATCTTCTGTTCCCTGGAAGTGCATTTTGCATATTTAGAAATGTTCACAAATATGATATAATGTACAGTGGACATTCCTATAATCGAAGCACTAAGAAGTTGAAATATTTAGACGTAAAGCAGGAGTGTAATTATGTCAACTTAAAGAAATCATAAGAGTGGACAAGCTGAAGGTAAAAATCAACATGTTCTCGGCATCACTAGAAACCTTGTGTCTGCTTCAGCTAATAATGAAAATGAATCACATTATCTCTTTGATGAATTTTGTCTTTGATATTAGCTAATTAGTGCATATAACCAAATCATCCTATTGAAAATTTAAGGTAGCAAAACTGACGTGCAAAATTAACTTTCCTGAGTATACACTCAAAGTGTTTGATGATGTGTCCAAGTTAGTTTCCCGAGTGATAGATCGGGGCTATTGTCTGAGGTGATCAGTGAGCACTGTCCTCACAAATCTCAAATGCAATGTGGTTAATGCTAAGGTGTGAACTCATAACGCCCAGCAGCAGCTATAATGCAAGTTACTGGTGACGAAACGGGAGGCACAATTAATGATCCGGAAAGGTTGTCTATGATGAAGCAACTATTGTGCAATATACTTAGATGTAGCAATAAATTTAGGAATTCCAAGACAATAGTATCTGATGGGGTCTCTTATACCGAGAAAAGGCCTTCACCAGCTAATGTTTGTAGACCAAGATTATGAACGTGCTGCTGGTGCAGGATTGAATGAAAAAGAGAGGCATAATGTGAGTGTCCTTAATTGGTAAGATAAGGACTACTCCGTTGTGACAATCCGGTGCAAGGATAGACCAAAGCTTCTCTTTGATACAATTTTTACATCGATCGATTTGCAATATGTGGTTTTCCATGGCAATGTTGATGCTAAAGGACTAGTAGTGCACCAAGTACCACAATTTTCTAATAGTTTCAGAATCTCTTTCATGATTTATTTTTCTGAAAATTTGTTAACTAATATTACAAACTCTGTGCTCGTTGAAGGAGTACTACATTAGACATATAGATGGTTCCCCGGTAAAATCAGACGCAGAACGAAAAAGAGTGATTCAATGTCTTGAAGCAGCAATTGAAAGAAGAGTATCTGAGGTTAGCACTAATGATTTACTTTCTAAATCTGTTTAGATCCATTCTTCGACATATATTCAGCTCTAGCTACCTTTTTACTGTATAAGAAGGCAAAACTGATAGTTGTAATTGGTGCTTGAATTTTGGTGGCAACTTATATGTTTTACCTTGTCTATGTCAGCTAATGAAATTGAATTTTGGTGGCAACTTATATGTCAACTTATAAGGAGTATAAAACGTTACTTAGAGTAAGAGCTCTTGCTGGAATAACCAGTGCTAGTTACTTGACCGTTGGAGGAGAAACCACTGTTAGAAATGTTCACGTAGAAGCTCCTCTTTCATCTGAAGGTATAGACTTCTTTGGATCTTATCCGCTTCAGAGGTTAATCAATAGGGAAATCCGCATTTTTTTTATCTTCCTCTAAAAAATTCTTTTTCATGGGCATCTTCTATTCAAAAGGATCTTACTCAATTCAATAGAAACTTAACTTCTAGCCACACTCTCTGCGGAATAGTCTTATCAAAGCGCTCTCTTTAACCAATCAACCAAGACAGATGGAATGAAAGAAAGAAAACGTATATCAACCTAACGCCGTCATCTTTTAAAAAATAAAATATACCCTAAAACGTTATTGTGAAATACGTTTATACTAGTTTTGTAAAATTTTAGAAAAACATATTATTTTGGTGAATTGTTTTATATAATGGCTTAGTTTGGTCAAAAATTCCTACAATATGTTGGTTTTTGTTTTACTTTCGTCCCTCTTGTTTTAAATATCAGAACTGGTTCACAATCTAAATTGAAGAAGAATCATCACATAATTAGAGGTAAAGACGAACATAGAAGATGAGGTATCTCAATGACTTATCTACGTCTTCACACTCCATCAAATATGATTTTATAGAAATTCAATGGTTATTAGGAGGAAATTAAATCTTAAAATAGGGGTATTAGATGGTAATAGTGGAATTAATATGTCTTTAGCTTGTTCATAATACTATCTTATTAAGTCACACATTTAATAATTTTGTGAGTTCAATTTCATTCTCCCACTGTTTTCATGTATATACGTCAAAGTCGAGAGAGAGGTGTAGGAAATAGTGAATATAGATAATGCATATAGTTGAGTCTAATTAATTTTGAATTGAAGTAGTGATGATTCATCGATCAGTAACCACTTTGTGGACACAAGTCAATAAAAACTTGGATCATAAAATGAAGTGTCACTGTGCTGCTTCACTTTTACGGGATGCAAATCATCAGTTTTGACGCGTGTTGGCAACTGTCGTGCATCTAACTCTACACATGTTGTCGCTTCGTTTTGTATCATCTTTGGATTTTGCCTGCTTCTCAGAACTTCTTCTTCGTCTCAGGTGAGTCTTCGTTCCCTTGGCGTTGTTTTGTGCTAATTTACACATGTTATTCTCATGCTGCTTAGATATTATATAGAAATTAGGTTTTAAGATAAAGTTTTGCCATTGTTGGTACCATGGTGCTTAGAGATTACATAAATTAGGCTTTAGAGCAAATCTAATCTCTTTACAAATCTTTGGATTATATAATTTTTCCTTCGTTTTAATTGATTAAAGTTCTCTAGCTATGTTTTGGAGGTTAGAATCCCACCTTTCCTGTTCCAAATGCCTTCTACACAGCTATGTGTATAATCAATTCGGTCGTTGTGGTCGGACTCTATTATGGATTTCTAACCACATTCTCCATAGGGCCCTCTTATCTCTTCCTTCTCCGAGCTCCGGTTATGGAAGAAGGAACCGAGAAGAAGGTATCAGCAACAACTGGTTTTTTTACGGGACAGCTCATGATGTTCATATCGATCTATTATGTGCTCTGCCTTTACAAGTTATGATAATTGCAAACTTTCGCCAGGGCAAAAAAATTGTTCCTCTTTTCATTTTCCAGTCATTCATAAACTACCAATTCTAGTGGTGATGCGGCAACGTATTAGCAGTGTTACAATTTGGAAAATGCAGTATGTATTAAAGAGTGTTTGATATATGAAGGTATTCATACTTCTTTTCGTATATGGAATTATGAAACTCATACTAATGTAAGGTAAGGCTGTGTATAATAGGCCCTTCCCCAAACCTTTCACATAGCATAAGTTTTAGTGCACCAGACTTTGCCTGCCTTCAATCGGATGGCACCTCCATCTATTATCTATATATATATATATATATATATATTAAAGATTTTATACAAAAAAGTATTTAAAGTTGAAGGCGGGTTTTGCATTAAACCATAGAGCTATTTTGTTTCTATACTCAAGCTTCTAAACAGTGACAAATCCCTTTTGTGTATCCTGCTAAAATAACTTGTGTATAAATATATATTATGTTGTTTTATAAACAAACAGTATATGCAAATTGCATTGATTGGACTTCAGTTCACATTTGTTATCATTGTGTCAACATGTCAGTCAAATTCTTTTATTTTTCTAAAAAATAACTATACCATCTGGCCTACTTCATTTTGTTTGCTAGTGGATACATGACCAACATGCAAGGAACATAAATAACTTGATCCAACTAAATGCATGTATTTGATCTAGGGATTAACTTATATGCAATAACAATGTATATATATCTACGGATCTAAAATTTAAACTTTATGAATTTGAAATTCATTTGGTTTACGATACTCTGCAATTTATTGTTCTCTATAAAAATAAAAAAAAGTTTTTTATTCTTCGAACAGAAACATGACATCTCTGGTTAAGGTCAGGGAATAACTATCTGATCAAACATCCTTACTCCCTTTGTTTCAAAGATATTTTTTTTTTCTATTTTTAAAATATTTAATTTTAACTTCTCACGTAACATATTCAAAATCATCAAATTAAAGAATATTTTAATACATTATACATATTTAATGTATAATGTATTATACATATTATAATATTTTGAGTACAAAATTCATAAAAAAAAAATTATTTACTTAAACTTTCTGTCAAATCAAAATAAAATAAACAAATCAAAACAAGAAAAAATCCACCTTTGTACCTAAAAAATTAGGAAGCAATTTCCATGAAAAGATGATTCACCTAAAGTCCAAAATATACACTATTATTCGGCTGTCACTTCTTTTATCATTTAATTGTAATCCTTTGGGTAAAGAAAAGTCTAGACCACTTTTTTTTCTGACATTTTGTCCTATATATATAATTAAAGATGTGCAACTTCCTATGAAGTTTCATGGAAGGTGAAGATTGATCCAAAAACAAAAAAAACAAACACAAAACTCCTGTAATCTTTATTTTTTAATTTTCGCTCGATGTTTTATATCCACGTTGTCAGAAAAGTCCATATAGTTCATATAGTCATTTTTTTTTATGATTTTTGTGAAGAACTCTATTTTCTCTCTCCTTCATTAACAAACGAACAAAGTGGAATTGTGCCTCAGCAATACTCTTTATTTTGCAAATCTTGTTGATTCTGAACTTCGTTTGCTAAGAAATCAAACTTTTGACTATGAAGTTTCATAGAAGGTGAAGTTTGAAACAAAACAACAAGAAAAAATATACAATTCTCCATTAGTTTTGGATTATCTTGTTTGTCCAAACAAGACTTTTTCCAGATTATAACCCTTTTTCTTATGAAACTTTTTCATGTGTTTAATTTATTTACCTTTGAAATGGTTGTCAAAATTGAACATTGCCTTGTTTTAACTTTTGTTTAACAATATGTTTAATATCACTAACCCTTGAGTTCTTCTTTATTTTACTTTAGGTAACTAAAAATTAAAACATTTAAGAGAAGTTGATCTTTTGATTTTCTTTAATTAATAGGATAATTGTTATCTTTATAAGTTGTAGCTTATTATTTATTCAAATAAAAAAAAAGATTCTTAGACATTCACACATTCATTCTAACGACCTCTTAATTATCAGCATTAAGAAAATATTAAATCATGTTATTATATTACTATCCAAGTTACGTATGGTAAGGTAATAATATAATATTATTTGAATTTGGGAATATGATAAATTGAAATATTCTCCAAGATTATTGCAATTGTTCCTAGGTATCTACTTAGAACATGCTAGCATGTGGACAATGATCAATGATGAACCAACTAGAAATTAAAGAGAAATAATGTTATTTTTAAGTTAAGTGTAGTTTTATTTAAAGTTTGTTATCCCTTTTAAAGTTTGGCATGCATCAACTTTATTTTTGAAAAAAATAACTCATGAAGTTTGGTAGAATTTTATTTTGTTTGTGTAATTGCTAAGCATGAAAATATGATATGACCAATTTCTTTGATCTTAACCTCTCATCTTACTTTGAAAAAGTAGATTACAA
This sequence comes from Solanum raphanifolium, assembly GCA_036250405.1. NCBI lineage: Eukaryota > Viridiplantae > Streptophyta > Magnoliopsida > Solanales > Solanaceae > Solanum > Solanum raphanifolium. The sequence continues at coordinate 4,055 of JAJOOE010024004.1, read as the reverse complement.
TAATCTAATTATGACAATTTGGTTTGTAATCATAATTAGCATGGCAATTAGACGATTTGGACGTTTGAACGGATTAGTCTATAATGTGTTCATCAAAAAGGGTCTAATGATCATTACTTATCAGTTTTTTCAATGACTAATGTCGTTAATTTTAACGTTTTATAGTTCATCAAATAAGAATTTATGAATCTAGTCTTTTTTTCGTGTGCATATACATGTTGATTTCCCTTAATTTAGTAAACAATCTCTATTGTATTACCTATTTTAAATTTATGTGTCAATCGAAAACACCAGGGTGATCCATACCAACTCATTATCATGACTACCGTCGTTCATTTAGGTGTGTGCTTTGAGATTATAAAGCCTGACTTTTAGAATTTGATTGTTTTTCATGTGTAATAGTATAAATCAATTTTCATAAATTTTATTAACGAACTACATGTTTTTTATAATAAAATAATTAATACATGAATAACTAAACTATGATTAATTAAAACATAACAGTTTAATATGCAAGTAATCATATATTCAAAAGAGAAATGTAGAAAATAATGCTCAATATATCATGGGTTTAACGGAAGGAATTTGTTCTCATTTTATATATATATTTCTTCCAAATATAGATCAATCCTAGCCATTAGATTGACCTAATCAAGGGTCCTAATTAATCTCACAACCCATTTTCCCAACTAACACAAGAAATAAAATAAAATAAAATAAAACGATTTCTATTTTTTTTTTATCTCTGCTGTTCCATCATAAGACAGAAATCCTCGAAGCAGACGAACCCATCTCCATTTTTATCTACACTTGTTATCATACGCTTACATTCCTCTAACGTGCACCGTTCATCGCCGATCATTCTAAACACGTTGAACAATTCCTCTCCGGTGATTTTCCCGTCGTGATCCTCGTCGAAGAAATCAAACGCATCTCTCATCTCACCTGCATCTTCCGCCGCCGACGGCGGCGTCGGTTCAAACGCCGAGCTGATAGTTTCGAAATTCTCTAGACTAATACATCCATCTCCGTTCTTATCCAATTCATCAAGCAACAACACAAGTTCCTCTTCACTCGGCGGAGATTTACCTCCAACTCTGCTTAAAATCGCTTCGAGCTTCTCCTTCCTTATCTTACCGTCTCCGTTATCGATGACGGAAAACGCTTGAACGAGATCGGAGTAAACTCCGGCGGTAGAGATCTCGGACCAGTCGTCAGCTGAGATCTCGTTGGATAAAGTCGGTAATACGCTCGTAGGAGTAGAAATTCCTCCTCCTCCGCAGCCGCCTCCTTTGTTGGAAGAGGAGGATGAAGAGGAGTAAGACGGATCATCGGATCTGGAAAGGGAGCGGGACTTTTTGGACTTGAAGAAGTTTTTGGGGAACTTCATAGTTGAGAATTTGGAGAAGGAAAAGGAATTGAAGAAGGAGGTTGATGGGAGGAAGGAAGGAAGAAGAAATGGAGGAGGTTAAGTAGGACTCCATTAGTGAGCTTCGAGGAAGCTTCGTAGAGAGAGAGAGTGAAAAATTTGAAGAGTATTTATTGGAGGGGTTGTTTTGTTTGGTTGTTTTTAAATTCTCTCCTGGTACGTTGGAACACACTTTTCTCCTACTTTTTTTTTTGAGTTGCGTGTATCTAAATTACTCGTCTTTATTTATCGGTATAATAATAATAATAAAAAAACAATGAGTTTATTATTTTACCTATATTAAGAAGAAAATCACTCATTAATTTGTCAAAAATGACAAATAAAAAAATAAACAAATTAGAAAATATTTAACAAATAAATAGGAACGGATGGAGTATATAATTAAGCACTCAATTTCTCTATATTTACTTGTCAAATATATTAAAAATAATTCTTCAATTTTATTTATTCAGTTTTAAAATCAAGGAATAATTTGTTATTTTATGTTTATTTTATTCTTATTATTAAATATTATTTATTTCTTAATATTTAGATGAGTTATAATCAATAGAAATGATATAGTAAAATTATTCATCTATTTATTATTTCGTAAGGAGTATATCACACCAAGCATAAACAAGTAAAAGATGGACACGGATGAAGCATGTATTATTTCTAACCTACATAAGTATCGAGTAACTATGTAAGCTTACTCATGTCTAAATATTAATTCAAATTACACTAATTTATCACAATTATTGAATGGGTATAAATATGTGGGCAGAGGCGTATCCAGGATTTCGGCTAGATGGGTGCACGATTACGAAAAAATGTATCTCTAATATAAATTTGATTGATTTGACTTTTAGTTCGTAATATGAATCATTAAAGTTTAAAAATTATAGGTCCAAAATATATAATGCTACTAGTTTTAAGTTTTAATATACACATTTGATTTAATTATATAAAAAATTTACAATGCTAAATTTTTAGGAATTCTCAATGTAACACACTTGAAAATTTTGAAAGAATAAAGGAAAAAACAAAAGAAATATTAGTTGAAACGACAAAAGTGTAACTGATAACCACTTGGAAAAGTGTCACTCAAAGAGACAAGATAGATATAAGATTTAAATTTCTATCTCTCACTTAGAGAGGTGCACCCAATCATCATCGCATTTTTATATGATACTTTGAACAAGGGTTCACACATCTATATTTAAATATTTTTTAAAAAATATAACACTACTATATATGATCTAAAGAGGGAGCATGGGTTCACATGAACCCACGGCACCCCCTCTAGATACGCCTCTGTTAATGTGGGTAATGTGATAGATTATTATATAGGGTGAGTCACTTTAAGGGGTGTTTTAATTAATTTATTTTTAGGGACTTTTGATTCTTAAACATTTTTTTAGTTTTGAAAGTGTTTGAAGTTTGCATGACTTTTGACTTTTGGCTTTTAACTAATAAGTCATTTAAAAGAAAATCAATCCAAACACCTCTTAATACTCCTGTGGTAGTATTAATAAATTCCACATAGGATAGAGAGAATGTGATTGGGAGAAAAAATCTATAATTTTTTAGATCGAAAAAACTTCTAAAAAAGTAGAAAAAATAAAAAAGAAGAAAGGATTTCCCATGATTGAGATCAATAAAAGAAGAAAAGTAGATCAATGAAGTAAAAAAGTAGACAAGGAATCCAAGAAACTCATCCATACAAAGTGGAGAGAATAAATTCAGACCATGAAACCTTAATTCTAGAGAAGAAATGAATGTTTTGGTGGCATGGAAATTATTTTCCACAATAATTTCTAGTCATTCATTATATGTTTAAATAATTCATTATAAGCTCCCCTAATATTTGTTAATACTTTATTGTAGATCTTGAATATATATATATATGGACATAAGTAAAGGAACGACTATGGGACATATTTTTATATTGTCCCACACTTATTAAACACATCGTGTGGACAATTCTATAGTTACGTCCATATAATACATTTAAATGGTAGAGTTTTTTTAGAAAAAAATTATGTTGAACTTAATTTAAAAAATATAGATCAAAGAAAAGGACCAACACACATCTAGGTTGATAAACCGAGGGGTATTGTATATGACATTTTTGGCAAATCTCAAATCGAATAAGAGATAAAGGTAAAGAGTTTTATAAGACATATCATTAGTTCACATGATATGTACGTTTTAGGGCTCGATTATGACGTAGTCCAAGAAACAAATTTGTGAGATCTGTTGGATCAAAATGGACAATACACGTCATTGACTTGAACCATAATAAATCCGTTAGATTGTGCTCTAGATTCGCCACTATTAATGTAGTGTCAAATTGCGTTTAACATAGGAACATATGCCCAAAATTGTCTCCGGAAATGAAGGAACAAAAATCACTTTTGTTTCCGTTGAATGATGTTTTATTTAACATTGAAGATACAGCTGGATGACATTTTTTTAACCTTGAAAAGCAAATTAAGCTAAAAGAATAATCAGCAAAAAGTCGACCCATAAAAGTTCACCTTTTCCTAACTGAATTCATATTCGAAATTTTATTAAAGGTATTCAAGAATATTTTTATATATATATATATATATATATATATATATATATATATATATATATATAT
>JAJOOE010024003.1:0-14054 GCA_036250405.1 Solanum raphanifolium | reverse complement strand
CCCCCCCCCCCCCCCCCCTTGTTATTTTTTAATGCGATTATGTAGGACAGGTAATAAAATGCAAGAAGTGGGCCTAAAGCCCCGCGGAAAATTTGTTCATCTTAGGACAGGTGTAAATGGGCCAAAGGTCCAAAACAAAAATAGGCCCAAGTACTGGCCCAGGCGGACAGGAAAACCAGACTTGGGTCCAAGCCTCTCTCTTTATTCATTATGTTTGTCTACTTATCGATTTTAAGGTTTCAAACATTCAAACCCCTAGGAGACACCCATTTTGAAACAATCACCTAACTAAATTATTCGTCTTTTTCTTAACTTAAAAACAAATAAATAAATAATTTTACAAAAATACTTCATTTAAGTAATATTGCAATTTTTTTCTATTTTTTCCCTTAAAATGGTCCTAACTATAAGATAGTTCAGTTTTGCAATTCAAGCTAAGATAAAATTATTTTGGCCAAATAAGTTAATTGCTGGATAACCGCATATTAGCGGGCATTTTGGGTGCTTTCAAACCCTTCCCGAAATGCTAATAAGAACCCCGAACCCTTTTTAAATTTTCATTAGATTTTCTATTTTAGTCTTTTTAAAACAATAGTTTTCTTGATTTTTCTTAAAAATTAAATGGCGACTCTAAATCAGTCTAAATATATTTTCTTAATAAAACATCAACAGAGGCCATGAGAGCATTTTGGATGAGTTTTTCTTGACGAAACCAATCCTTGTACTCGGGGTTGGCTGTCAAAAGGCCGTCAGTGATGACTGTTTCGGGAGGGGACAATTTGGTCCCGTCAAGATGACCATAGAGGTCATGGCCATGAAGTAGCATGGCAATTTGAGCCTTCCAAATGGTGAAGTTATGGCTGCCACACAGCTTAATAGGCAACTGAGATGATGGGTTAAACTGAACCACGTGTTTGAGGACAGGGGCAGTAACGGCATTGATAACTGGGGTGGAAGGGGCCATTAGTGCAGAAAATTGTATTTTTGACGGCGTACTCGTTAGAGTGATTCGGCTTTGATACCATATAAGTTTAGAGAAGTAGATTGAAAGTAGTATATTCATTAATGAGACTCCAATGGAGTTTATATACACATCAAACAAAACAGATTGTGCAAAGCTAACTCCTAGGAAATAGGAGCATATTAAGTTACGTGAGCAATCATACTTGACTCCTAAATAAACTGTAAATAAACTGAAATCCTAATTTAAAGGTAGTGTGGCAATGTGCACAACATACGTACTCTGTTAAGTATTTAGGCTCCAATCTTCAGTAAATACCATCATGTAGAGGAATTTCCTCACTTATGATTCATGCAATGTAGGCACATGTACTGTAAAAAATGTGTCCAGCTTTGTATCATTACAACATCAACCAAGATTCTTATCCCTGGCTTTATCTTTATTTCAAGATCAAACACACTTCCATTGAGAACTTTCGGAGTTCTCAGGATCTCGATCCTTTTATCATTTGAAAATTCCTTCTCATCCTTCCTTTTCCTTCCACATGAACATGGTCCCTTGTTAGACTCAGAATCTGACTCATCAAAAAGATCTGGAGATGATTCCTTCCTATTCACAGTTTCTTTTGTGCTTTAGGCTTTATTGTCTTTGGTTTTTGGTAGGCTTTTTCTTTAGTGCCTCCCCTCTTCTCTTCTCAACTGCAACAACAATATTTGCATACACTGTCTCACTTTCGTCCTTATCTTTAGAACTGTCAACCAGATTCATGTTAGGAACCTAGTCCTCATCAATAATAGAATGTTTCCTTTTTCTCTAGTTTTCCATAGTTCAAGTTTTGGTAGACTTCATCGTATCACCCAGAGTGGTTCCCCTTGTATGATAAGGACTTGGTTTCACACTTTTCTCCTCAGCAACTTTTTCCTTTCCTTTTGAAAACAGAACTTGTTTGATTTGCAACTAGTAAAATTACCCACGCCTTATGCAAGAATTTAATATCACATAATTTATAAAATAATACTTAAAACCTATAGTTATTAAAACTAAAACACTATATTATCTTACATACAAGATTAGGTAGTAACGAACATTAATAATGTAAAGGAAAATTGTTGGTACATTCTCAGGATCTGCTTTGAATGGGTCAGAGACTTCAGCTAATTATTAGTAGATTAGTTTTCTTTTAGTCATTATTCTATTAACTAGTTATAGTTGTTCCTATAAAATAGGAACAACTATAACTAGTTAATAGGATAATAACTCAGATTAGTTTTCTGAGTTAGTTGTACTGCCCCTCTACTTATTTAATCAGCTTGAAGTTCAATAAAAATTATTCTTCAGATTTCAATTCATCTTGTTGTTTCAGTTTATTAATAACATTGGTATCAGAGCCCTACTTCTTAAGGGATTTGTATGAGACTTGCGAGGTTCTTTTCTGAGTGTTTATCCAAAAAATATTCTCTGCAAAACACCATTAAAATTATGGAGAATGCAGGCTCTTTTTTTGCTATGGCTCCATCAGTTTTCGATGGAGAAAACTATCAAGCTAGGCAGTGAAAATGAAAGTTTATTTGGAGGCTTGTGATTTGTGGGAGGCTGTCGAAGAAGACTACGAAGTGCATCCTCTGCCATGGAATCCAACTATGACTAAGATTAGAACCTATAAGGAAAAGAAGACAGGAAAATCCAAAACTAAATCTGTCTCTTTGCTACAATTTCTGCCACCATTTTCAATAGAATAATGACATGTAACTCAGCCAAAGCAATTTGGGATTTCATCAAAAAAGAGTACGAGGGAGATGAAAGAATTAGAGGAATGAAAGTACTATTGATATTTTATTCGTATCGATATTCTAAGGTGATTAGTGCGATTCGGAAATTTTTTGAGGTGTTTTATGTATTTTTCTTGATTTTTATATTCTTTGGACATTTGTGAATTAAAAATTTTGATATTTTTCGGGCTTTCAAAACAAAAAGTGAAATTTTGATATTTTATTCGTTTCGATGGTCAAAGATGACAGGTGCAATTTGGGAATTTTTTTTAGGTGCTTTTATGTCTTTTTCTTGATTTTTATATTTTTCCGACATTTACGAATTACTTTTTTTTATATTTTATGGGCAGTCACAAAAAATGTTAAATTTTGATATTTTATTTGTATCGATATACAAAGGTGACAGGTGCGATGCGGGAATTTTTTGAGGTGTTTTTATGTCTTTTTCTTGATTTTTATATCTTTCGGACTATTACATATTACATTTTTTGATATTTTTTCGAAAGTCACGAAAAAATGTGAAATTTTGATATTTCATTCGTATTGATATTCTAAGGTGACTGGTGCGATTCAAGAGTTTTTTTAGGTGGTTTTATGTCTTTTTCTTGATTTTAAAATTTTTCGGACGTTTATGAATTAAAATTTTTGATATTTTTCGGGCAGTCACGTAAAAATGTGAAATTTTGATATACTTTTCATATCGATATTCTAAGGTGATTAGTGCGATTTGGAAATTTTTTTGAGCTATTTTTATGTATTTTTCTTGATTTTTATATTTTCCGGATGTTTACGAATTAAAAATTTATTTGGGCGGTCACACAAAATGTGAAATTTTGATATTTTATTCGTAACGATATTCTAAGGTAACAGGTAAGATTCGAGAATTTTTTGAGGTGTTTATATGTCTTTTTTTTATTTTTAAATTTTTTGGACATTTACGAATTAAAATTTTTTATAATTTTCGGGCATTCACGAAAAACTATTAATTTTTTATATTTTATTCGTACCGATATTCTAAGGTGACTGGTGCAATTTGAAAAATTTTTGAGGTGTTTTTATTTCTTTTTCTTATTTTTTATAGTTTTCAGACATTTACGAATTAAATTTTTTGATATTTTACGGGCAGTCATGAAAAAATGTGAATTTTTGATATTTTATTCGTATCGATATTCTAAGGTGACTAGTGCAATTCGAGAATTTTTTGAGGTGTTTTTATTTCTTGTTTTTGTTTTCTATATTTTTCAGACATTTATGAATTAAATTTTTTGATATTTTTCGGGCAGTCACAAAAAAATGTGAAATTTTGATATTTTATTCGTATCGATAATCTACGGTGACAGGTGCGATTCGAGAATTTTTGTGGTGTTTTTATGTCTTTTTCTTGATTTTTATATTTTTTGGATGTTTACGAATTAAAATTTTTTATATTTTCTGGCAGTCACGAAAAAATTTGAAAATTTGATATTTTATTTGTATCGATATTCTAAGGGGACTGGTGAGATTCGAAAAATTTTTGAGGTGTTTTTATGTCTTTTTCTTGATTTTTATATATTTTTCACGTTTATGAATTAATTTTTTTTATATTTTTCAGACAGTCACAAAAAATGTGAAATTTTGATACTGTATTCGAATCCATATTCTAAAAACTGGTGCGTTGTGTGATTTTTTTAAGGTATTTATATATCTTTTTCTTGATTTTTATATTCTTCGGGTAGTCAGTAAAAAATGTGAAATTTTGATATTTTATTCATATCGATATTCTAAGGTGATTGGTGCAATTCGGCAATTTTTTGAGGAATTTTTATGTCTTTTTCTTGGTTTTTATAATTTTCGGACAGTCACAAAAAAATGTGAAATTTTGATATTTTATTCGTCTCGATATTCTAAAGTGACTGGTGCGATTCGAGAAATTTTTGAGGTGTTTTTATGTCTTTTTCCTAATTATAATATTTTTTGAACGTTTACGAATTAAAATTTTTGATATTTTTCTAGCAGTCACGAAAAAATGTGAAATTTTTATATTTTATTCGTATCGATATTTTAAGATGACAAGTGCGATTCGGAATTTATGAGGTGCTTTTACGTCTTTTTCTTGATTTTTATATTTTTGAACATTTACCAATTAAATTTTTTGATATTTTATGGGGAGTTACGAAAAAATGTGAAATTTTGATATTTTATTTATATCGCTATACTAAGGTGGCAGGTGCGATGCGAGAATTTTTTGAGGTGTTTTTATGTCTTCTTCTTGATTTTTATATTTTTTGGACTATTACGAATTAAATTTTTTGATATTTTTTATAGTAACGAAAAAATGTGAAATTTTGATATTTCATTCGTATTGATATTCTAAGGTGACTGGTGCGATTCGAAAGTTTTTGGAGGTGTTTTTATGTCTTTTTCTCGATTTTTAAATTTTTCGGACGTTTATAAATTAAAAATTTTGATTTATTTCGGTCAGTCACTTAAAAATGTGAAATTTTGATCAACCTCAAATATCGATATTCTAAGGTGATTAGTGCGATACGAAAAAAATTTTGAGCTATTTTTATGTCTTTTTCTTGATTTTTATATTTTTCGAATGTTTACGAATTAAAAAAGATTTTGGCGGTCACAAAAAAATGTGAAATTTTGATATTTTATTCGTAACGATATTCTAAGGTAACAGGTAAGATTCGAGAATTTTTTGAGGTGTTTTTATGTCTTTTTTTTATGTTTAATTTTTTCGGACATTTACGAATTAAAAATTTTGATATTTTTTGAACAGTCACTAAAAAATGTGAAATTTTGATATTTTATTCGTATCGATATTCTACGGTGACAGGTGCAATTCGAGAATTTTTTGTGGTGTTTTTATGTCTTTTTCTTAATTTTTATATTTTTTGGATGCTTACGAATTAAAATTTTGGATATTTTCTGGCATTCACGAAAAAATTTGAAAATTTGATGCTTTATTTGTATCGATATTCTAGTGGGACTTTTGTAATTCGGGAAATTTTTGAGGTGTTTTTATGTCTTTTTCTTGATTTTTATATATTTTTCACGTTTATGGATCAATTTTTTTTATATTTTTCAGACAGTCACAAAAAATATGAAATTTTGATACTGTATTCGTATCCATATTCTAAAGACCGGTGCTCTGCGTGATTTTTTTAAGGTATTTATATATCTATTTCTTGATTTTTATATTCTTCGGGCAGTCAGTAAAAAATGTGAAATTTTGATATTTTATTCATATCGATATTCTAAGGTGACTGGTGCAATTCGGTAATTTTTTGAGGTATTTTTATGTCTTTTCCTTGGTTTTTATAATTTTCGGACAGTCACAAAAAAATGTGAAATTTTTATATTTCATTCGTATAGATATTCTAAAGTGAATGGTGCGATTCGAGAATTTTTTGAGGTGTTTTTATGTCGTTTTCTTGATTTTTATTTTTTTTGGATGTTTACAAATTAAATTTTTTTTATATTTTTCTAGGAGTCACGAAAAATATGAAATTTTGATATTTTATTCATATAGATATTCTACGCTAACAGGTGCAATTCAAGAATTTTTTGTGGTGTTTTTATGTCTTTTTCTTGAGTTTTATATTTTTTGGATGTTTACGAATTAAAATTTTGGGTATTTTCTAGCAGTCACGAAAAAATTTGAAAATCTGATATTTTATTTGTGTCGATATTCTAGGGGGACTGGTGCGATTCGGGAAATTTTTGAGGTGTTTTTATGTCTTTTTCTTGATTTTTATATATTTTTCTCGTTTATGAATCAATTTTTTCTATATTTTTCAGACAGTCACAAAAAATATGAAATTTTGATACTGTATTCATATCCATATTCTAAAGACTGGTGCGCTGCGTGATTTTTTTAAGGTATTTATATATCTGTTTCTTGATTTTTATATTCTTCGGACAGTCAGTAAAAAAAGTGAAATTTTGATATTTTATTCATATCGATATTCTAAGGTGACTGGTGCAATTCGGCAATTTTTTGAGGTATTTTTATGTCTTTTCCTTGGTTTTTATAATTTTCGGACAGTCACAAAAAAATGTGAAATTTTGATATTTCATTCATGTCGATATTCTAAAGTGACTGGTGCAATTCGAGAATTTTTTGAGGTGTTTTTATGTCGTTTTCTTGATTTTTATTTTTTTTGGATGTTTACAAATTAAATTTTTTTTATATTTTTCTAGGAGTCACGAAAAATGTGAAAGTTTGATATTTTATTCGTATCGATATTCTAAGGTGACAAGTGCGATTCAAAAAAATTTTGAGGTGTTTTTATGTCTTTTTCTTAATTATAATATTTATTGAACGTTTACGAATTAAAATTTTTGATATTTATCATGCAGTCACAAAAAATTGTGAAATTTTTATATTTTATTCGTATCGATATTTTAAGATGACAGGTGCGATTCGGAATTTATGAGGTGTTTTTACGTTTTTTTCTTGATTTTTATATTTTTCGGGCGATTTTGAATTAAAATTTTTGATAATTCTCGGGCAGTCACAACAAAATGTGAAATTGTGATATTTTATTCGTATCAATATTCTAAAGGTGACTGGTGCGAATAAGTAATTTTTTGAGGTATTTTTATGTCTTTTTCTTTATTTCAATATGTTTCAGACGTTTACGAATTAAAATATTTGATATTTTTCGGGCAGTCATGAAAAAATATGAAATTTTATTCGTATCGATATTCTAAGGTGAGTGGTGCGATTAGAGAATTTTTTAAGGTGTTTTTATGTCTATTTCTTGATTCCTATAATTTTCGGACGTTTACGAATTAAATTTTTTGATATTTCTCGGGCAAACAAAAAAAAATGTGAAATTTTAATATTTATTTGTCTAGATATCCTAAGGTGACATGTATGATTCAGGAATTTTTGAGGTGTTTTTATGTCTTTTTCATGATTTTTATATTTTTCGGACGTTTACGTATTAAATTTTTTGATACTTTTTGGGAAGTCATGAAAAAATGTGAAATTTTGATATCTTATTCGTATCGATATTCTAAGATGACTGGTGCGATTCGAGGAAATTTGTTGAGGTCTTTTTCTTCACTTTTATTTTTTCAAACGTTTACGAATTAAATTTTTTGATATTTTTCAGGCAGTGTCGAAAAAATGTGAAATTTTGATATTTTATTCATATCGATATTTTTCAGACGTTTACGAATTAAATTTTTTGATATTTTATGGGGAGTTACGAAAAAATGTGAAATTTTGATAGCTTATTTATATCGATATACTAAGGTGGCAGGTGCGATGCGGGAATCTTTTGAGGTGTTTTTATGTCTTCTTCTTGATTTTTATATTTTTTGGACTATTACGAATTAATATTTTTGATATCTTTTTATAGTCACGAAAAAATGTGAAATTTTGATATTTCATTCGTATTGATATTATAAGGTGACTGGTGCGATTCGAAAGTTTTTGGAGGTGTTTTTATGTCTTTTTCTCGATCTTTAAATTTTTCGGACGTTTACAAATTAAAACTTTTGATTTATTTCGGTCAGACACGTAAAAATTTGAAATTTTGATAAACCTTTCATATCGATATTCTAAGGTGATGGTGCGATACGAAAAAAATTTGAGCTATTTTTATGTCTTTTTCTTGATCTTTATATTTTTCGAATGTTTACGAATTAAAAAAGATTTTGGCGGTCACAAAAAAATGTGAAATTTTGATATTTTATTCCTAACGATATTCTAAGGTAACAGGTAAGATTCGAAAATTTTTTGAGGTGTTTTTATGTCTTTTTTATATTTTTTATTTTTTCGGACATTTACGAATTAAAATTTTTTATATTTTTCGAACAGTCACTAAAAAATTTGAAATTTTGATATTTTTTTCGTATCGATATTCTAAGGTGACTAGTGCGATTCGGGAATTCTTTGAGATGTTTTATGTCTTTTTCTTGATTTTTTTGGGCTGTCACAAAATAATGTGAAATTTTGATATTTTATTCTTATTGATATTCTAAGGTGACTGGTGCAATTTGAGAATTTTTTGAGATGTTTTTATTTCTTTTTCTTGTTTTTATATTTTTCAGACATTTACGAATTAAAATTTTGGATATTTTCTAGCAGTCACGAAAAAATTTGAAAATCTGATATTTTATTTGTATCGATATTCTAGGGGGACTGGTGCGATTCGGGAAATTTTTGAGGTGTTTTTATGTCTTTTTCTTGATTTTTATATATTTTTCTCGTTTATTAATCAATTTTTTATATATTTTTCAGACAGTCACAAAAAATATGAAATTTTGATACTGCATTCGTATCCATATTCTAAAGACTGGTGCGCTGCGTGATTTTTTTAAGGTATTTATATATCTTTTTCTTGATTTTTATATTCTTCGGGCAGTCAGTAAAAAATGTGAAATTTTGATATTTTATTCATATCGATATTCTAAAGTGACTGGTGCAATTCGGCAATTTTTCGAGGTATTTTTATATCTTTTCCTTGGTTTTTATAATTTTCGGACAGTCACAAAAAAATGTGAAATTTTTATATTTCATTCGTATCGATATTCTAAAGTGAATGGTGCGATTCGAGAATTTTTTGAGGTGTTTTTATGTCGTTTTCTTCATTTTTATTTTTTTTGGATGTTTACAAATTAAATTTTTTTTATATTTTTTTAGGAGTCACGAAAAATGTGAAATTTTGATATTTTATTCATATAGATATTCTACGCTGACAGGTGCAATTCGAGAATTTTTTGTGGCGTTTTTATGTCTTTTCCTTGATTTTTATATATTTTGGATGTTTACGAATTAAAATTTTGGATAATTTCTGGCAGTCATGAAAAAATTTGAAAATCTGATATTTTATTTGTATCGATATTCTAGGGGGACTGGTGCGATTCGGGAAATTTTTGAGGTGTTTTTATGTCTTTTTCTTGATTTTAATATATTTTTCACGTTTATGAATCAATTTTTTCTATATTTTTCAGACAGTCACAAAAAATGTGAAAGTTTGATATTTTATTCGTATCGATATTCTAAGGTGACTTGTGCGATTCGGGAATTGTTTGAGATGTTTTATGTCTTTTTCTTTATTATTATATTTTTTGAACGTTTACGAATTAAAATTTTTGATATTTTTTGGGTTGTCACAAAATAATGTGAAATTTGATATTTTATTCGTATTGATATTTTAAGGTGACTAGTGCAATTTGAGAATTTTTTGAGGTGTTTTTATTTCTTTTTCTTGTTTTTTATATTTTTCAGACATTTATGAATTAAATTTTTTGATATTTTTCTGGTAGTCACGAAAAAATGTAAAATTTTGATATTTTATTCATATAGATATTCTACGGTGACAGGTGCAATTCGAGAATTTTTTGTGGTGTTTTTATGTCTTTTTCTTGAGTTTTATATTTTTTGGATGTTTACGAATTAAAATTTTGGATATTTTCTGGCAGTCACGAAAAATTTTGAAAATCTGATTTTTTATTTGTATCGATAATCTAGGGGAACTGCGATTCGGGAAATTTTTGAGGTGTTTATGTATTTTTCTTGATTTTTATATATTTTTCACGTTTATGAATCAATTTTTTTTATATTTTTCAGAGAGTCACAAAAAATATGAAATGTTGACACTGTATTCGTATCCATATTCTAAAGACGGGTACACTGCGTGAATTTTTTAAGGTATTTATATATCTGTTTCTGGATTTTTATATTCTTCGGGCAGTCAGTAAAAAATGTGAAATTTTGATATTCTATTCATATCGATATTCTAAGGTGATTGGTGCAATTCGGCAATTTTTTGAGGTATTTTTATGTCTTTTCCTTGGTTTTTATAATTTTCGGACAGTCACAAAAAAATGTGAAATTTTTATATTTTTTTCGTATCGATATTCTAAAGTGACTGGTGCGATTCGAGAATTTTTTGAGGTGTTTTTATGTCGTTTTCTTGATTTTTATTTTTTTTGGATACTTATAAATTTAATTTTTTTTATATTTTTCTAGGAGTCACGAAAAATGTGAAAGTTTGATATTTTATTCGTATCGATTTTCTAAGGTGGCAAGTGCGATTCGAAAATTTTTGAGGTGATTTTATGTCTTTTTCTTAATTATAATATTTTTTGAGGTGTTTTTATGTCTTTTTCTTAATTATAATATTTTTTGACAGTTTACGAATTAAAAATTTTGATATTTTTCGTGCAGTCACAAAAAATTGTGAAATTTTTATATTTTATTCGTATCGATATTTTAAAATGACAGGTGCGATTCGGAATTTATGAGGTGTTTTTATGTCTGTTTCTTGATTCCTATAATTTTCGGACGTTTACGAATTAAATTTTTTGATATTTCTCGGGCAATCATGAAAAAATGTGAAATTTTAATATTTATTCGTATATTTATCCAATGGTGACATGTACGATTCAGGAAGTTTTGAGGTGTTTTTATGTGTTTTTCATGATTTTTATATTTTTCGGACGTTTACGTATTAAATGTTTTGATACTTTTTGGACAGTCATGAAAAAATGTGAAATTTTGATAAACCTTTCATATCGATATTCTAAGGTGATTGGTGCGATACGAAAAAAATTTTGAGCTATTTTTATGTCTTTTTCTTGATTTTTATATTTTTCGAATGTTTTCGAATTAAAAAAGATTTTGGCGGTCACAAAAAAATGTGAAATTTTGATATTTTATTCGTAACGATATTCTAAGGTAACAGGTAAGATTCGAGAATTTTTTGAGGTGTTTTTATGTCTTTTTATATTTTTAAATTTTCCGAACATTTACGAATTAAAATTTTGGATATTATTCGAACAGTCACTAAAAAATGTGAAATTCTGATATTATTTTCTTATCGATATTCTTAGGTGACTAGTGCGATTCGGGAATTGTTTGAGATGTGTTATGTCTTTTTCTTTATTATTATATTTTTCGAATGTTTACGAATTAAAATTTTTGATATTTTTTGGGCTGTCACAAAATAATGTGAAATTTTGATATTTTATTTGTATTGATATTCTAAGGTGACTAGTGCAATTTGAGAATTTTTTGAGGTGTTTTTATTTCTTTTTCTTGTTTTTTATATTTTTCAGATATTTATAAATTAAATTTTTTGATATTATTCTGGTAGTCACGAAAAAATGTGAAATTTTGATATTTTATTCATATAGATATTCTGCGGTGACAGGTGCAATTCGAGAATTTTTTGTGGTGTTTTTATGTGTTTTTCTTGAGTTTTATATTTTTTGGATGTTTACGAATTAAAATGTTGGATATTTTCTGGCATTCACGAAAAAATTTGAAAATTTGATATTTCATTTGTATCGATATTCTAGTGGGACTGGTGCGATTCGGGAAACTTTTGAGGTGTATTTATGTCTTGTTCTTGATTTTTATATATTTTTCACGTTTATGAATCAATTTTTTTTATATTTTTCAGACAGTCACAAAAAATATGAAATTTTGATACTGTATTCGTATCCATATTCTAAAGACTGGTGCGCTGCGTGATTTTTTTAAGGTATTTATATATCTTTTTCTTGATTTTTATATTCTTCGGGCAGTCAGTAAAAAATGTGAAATTTTGATATTTTATTCATATCGATATTCTAAGGTTACTGGTGCAATTCGGCAATTTTTTGAGGTATTTTTATGTCTTTTCCTTGGTTTTTATAATTTTTGAACAGTCACAAAAAAATGTGAAATTTTTATATTTCATTCGTATCGATATTCTAAAGTGACTGGTGCGATTCGATAATTTTTTGAGGTGTTTTTGTGTCGTTTTCTTGATTTTTATTTTTTTGGATGTTTACAAATTAAATTTTTTTTATATTTTTCTAGGAGTCACGAAAAATGTGAAAGTTTGATATTTTATTCGTATCGATATTCTAAGGCGACAAGTGTGATTCGAAATTTTTTTTTAGGTGTTTTTATGTCTTTTTCTTAATTATAATATTTTTTGAACGTTTAAGAATTAAAAATTTTGATATTTTTCATGCAGTCACAAAAAATTGTGAAATTTTTATATTTGATTCGTATCGATATTTTAAGACGACAGGTGCGATTCGAAATTTATGAGGTGTTTTTACGTTTTTTTCTTGATTATTATTTTTTTTAGGCGATTTTGAATTAAAATATTTGATAATTCTCGGGCAGTCACGACAAAATGTGAAATTGTGATATTTTATTCGTATCAATATTCTAAAGGTGACTGGTGCGAATCAGTAATTTTTTGAGGTATTTTTGTGTCTTTTTCTCTATTTCAATATGTTTCAGACGTTTACGAATTATAATATTCGATATTTTTCGGGCAGTTATGAAAAAATATGAAATTTTATTCGTATCGATATTCTAAGGTGAGTGGTGCGATTAGAGAATTTTTTGAGGTGTTTTTAATTCTTATTCGTATAGTTATCCTAAGGTGACATGTACGATTCAGGAATTTTTGAGGTATTTTTATGTCTTTTTTATGATTTTTATATTTTTCAGACGTTTACGTATTAAATTTTTTGATACTTTTTGGGCAGTCATGAAAAAATATGAAATTTTGATATCTTATTCGTATCGATATTCTAAGGTGACTGGTGCGATTCGAGGAAATTTTTTGAGGTCTTTTTCTTCATTTTTATTTTTTCAAACGTTTACGAATTAAATTTTTTGATATCTTTTAGGCAGTGTCGAAAAAATGTGAAATTTTGATATTTTATTCATATCGATATTATTCAGACGTTTACGAATTAAAATTTTTGATATTTTTCGACCAGTTTCAAAAAATGTGAAATTTTGATACCTTATTTTTATCGATATTCTAATTTGATTGGTGCGATTAGATTATTTTTTGAGGTATTTTTGTGTCTTTTTCTTGATTTTTATATTTTTGGAATTTTACGAATTAAAATTTTTGATATTTTTGAGCAGTCACGAAAAAATGTGAAATTTTGTTATTTTATTCATATCGATGTTCTAAGGTGACAAGTGTGATTCAGGATTTTTTTGATATGTTTTTATATCTGTTTTTATTTTTATAATTTTTGGACGTTTACGAATTAAATTTTTTGATATTTTTTGGGCTGTCATGAAAAAATGTGAAATTTTGATTCCTTATTTGTATCGATATTCTAAAGTGACTGGTGCAATCTGGAAATTTTATGAGGTATTTTTATGTCTTTTGCTTGATTTTTATATTTTTGGAATTTTACGAATTAAAATTTTTGATATTTTTGAGCAGTCACGAAAAAATGTGAAATTTTGTTATTTTATTCATATCGATGTTCTAAGGTGACAAGTGTGATTCAGGATTTTTTTGATATGTTTTTATATCTGTTTTTATTTTTATAATTTTTGGACGTTT
>JAJOOE010024002.1:0-14477 GCA_036250405.1 Solanum raphanifolium | reverse complement strand
TTATATATATATATATATATATATATATATATATATATATATATATACTAGTATATTTAGTATATATAATATAATGTACGTATCCTATTATATTAAGTAGTATATTTAGTATATATTACAAGTATATATATATATTATGTATATATATAAATACAATGTAAGTATTTTGTTATATTAAGTAGAATATGTAGTATACATTAGAAGTATATACATAAATAGATAACAATACATTATATAAATAATTGACTCAAATTTGGAATAAATAATTAATAAACATTAATTTTAAAAAATAGCTGACCTTGCCCGACCCGTTATTGGAAACCAGGCCCGACCCATCAGGCCTGGCAGCAAAATCCTAATCAGGCACGAACCATTTTTTTTGTCTTCTTTCACTGTTTTGATCGGTATGAACCCGGCTCATTATTGGGGGAACTGGGTTCTGCCCGATTCAATATATCGATATAAAAAAAATCAATGGACCGGGCTAAACATGTTTATTATGATAACTACTCAAATTTTATTGTATTGTTTTGTCAATTACATTGTTGTGCAAAGACTACTTATTTTGCTACTCAAATTTGTAGTGATCGCATTCTTAACTCTTTTTTTTTATCATTTTGTTTTTATTTTTTAATAATCATATTTTATCATTTATCTTATCTTTTTAAGGTAATTCTATTTCTTATCCTAGTTTTTCATAAGTTTATTCTTTAAATTAATGATGGGTTGCAATTTATCATGTTAAAAATGATATAATTACCGATAAAAACTATGGAGGAATAGTAAATACTCCTTCATTATTATATCTCCTATGATGAAAGAAGTATTGTCTAACATGTGATGAATGTTTAGATTTAGTAACTTCTCCTTGTTAGCAAACAAATTGTTGTCTCAGTGCTATCTAATGCTCATATTCCTACAATTCATAAAAAAAATTGCTATCGGTATTAGTATAATTACACAAACTAATTTCTTAATAATTAATTTTCGTGTAATTTAAATTTTTGATAACTATAGAGAATAATACAGAGTGAATGAACAACTCCCAAAGTAGGTAAGATTTTAGGGAAAACTATACAAAGTACACCTTAAAAATAAATTATTTACGCGAAATTATCTCATTCCATATTAATTTTGAAAATGTCTAGACGGTCAAAAGTATTTATCCGAGATGCCCCTTAGTTTGCATGGATCAATGCTCATTTTGTTCTTCTCTTTTGTCGTTTTATTTATTGTCTTTTTACTTCAATTATTACTTTTGACCAATCATTTATTGTATTTATACTTCAATGTATTACTTTTGTCATATTATGTATTGACTTTATACTTTAATTTATTACTTTTGTGCTGTCACTGTTACTTTTGTCATTTACTTTTATCCTTTTCTCATTTGTTATCTCATCTCTATTTACTTTTACTTGTTATATTTGAACTTAACACACTCATTAAAAAGATAATGTTTGACATGATTATTATACTACTCTCACACACTCTCTCTCTCTCTCTCTATATATATATAGTTTCTTTTTTGTTTTTGCAAAATGAAAACAAAACATATACTCTTTCTATTTTAATTTGATTGTCATGTTTTGACTTGCATGAAATTTAATAAAGTAAAGAAGACTTTTTAATTTTGTGGTCTATTGCATGATTGCGACATTCCTCGATGATACCATGATAATCTATAGGTATATTGTGATGATATCATCGAGGAATGTTGAGTGTGAGTTACCGATGGCAGAATATTTAGTTTTCTGCTAAATTAGTCATACTATATCCATGTGTGGAGATATCATGACCCAGACCATCGTGATTGACACCCACACTAACCCTCCGGTGGGAGAACCACTACTACAACCCAAACCAAACAACTAAGCCAAAATACTAAAGCATTTAAGTTACTAAAGCAAGTTAAATGCTAAGGAAAGAAATAGGGAGTTCCCATAAACTCTAACAAAAGTCTAACAACTAAATAAATGCAGAAATAACACCTAGAACTTAAAAGTCAATGTACCAAAACATCTGAAGTTCAACAAGTCAAAACAAGAAGGGGTACAACTCCAAACTAACACACAAATAAAGAACTGTTTCACCCTTGAATTCGAACGATCACTGATCTTCTAAGCGAGGTCTGTCAGTAGCCACTGGAAGATGCCCTGTACTCAACAAGAAAGAGCAAGTGCGGTATCAGTACACAACCATAGTGTATTGGTAGGGTCACGCGGCTATCCCACTAAGTGCAACATACATAAGCCATTACAACAATATAACAACATGCATATACCAAATATATACAATATCAACAACATTAAGAACAATAGATCATTTCACGTAATTCTCAATAGACAGTTATGTCAAGTCAATGGTCCTCTCATGGAACCCAAACCCAAACTGTTAGCATATCAGAACGTGGTACCTGATCCAATGATTATGTCGGAACGTGGCAACTGATCCCATAATTATGCCGAAACGTGGCAATCGATCCAAGTTAGTGTGTCGGAACGCAACACTCGATCCATTCAACAAGCCACAATCACAATCACAATCACAAAGTACATTCTCATAATCATACAATCAAGTCATGATTCATGGCATTCATCATTCGTATATCTTCATTTACAATTAGCGTGATCAATAATGCAACATTCGCATACATACAAGTATTATAATAAGCAAGAACGAACATACGTCACATAACATGATATCACAACCATCACCTACCTCAAACAAAGCTTGAATCCCCTAAGAAACTTGATTCTTCCCTTTCCAGATTCGTTCCGCTTGTTCTTGGTCTACAAACGATCAATGTAGCACGGGAATCAATACACAATAACTAATTACCCGAATTACTAACAATTCTATCAACCCTAGATCATACCCATGATTCTCATACCCAGATTAGGGTTTTTTCCACCATAATTTCCAGATCAAGACCCTTCCCCATCGATAATTACCCATTAGATTACGTTCTACGGATCAAAAAATGGATTCGGGGAGTGAAAATCTTACCTTTAGCCTCAAGAATGGTGGAAACTGTCAAGAAAATCCCTGGGTTCGCTCCTTAGCTCTCAAGTTCGAAGATTGTAGAATAAACATTTTTGGGGTTTATTCCCGACTTTAAGTCGCATCTGTCCCGCCACAGTGGTACTCACCCCGCTACAGCGACCCCGCCGTGGCGGTAGAAATCCCGCCTCAGCGGCTTGTATGGAAATTGTGAGAAAAATTAATAATTCCAAGACCCCATTTCACAACACACCTTCAACTAACAACACTCAGAAACTTCCATTCACGCTAAGATCAATTTCGGGAGTTCTACTTGCCCGAATTCAATTCCGTAAAGTCGTACTGGTTTCTTAACGTCTTAGCTATTCATTCATGTAATCAAAATCATAATTAGATCACCCAATTGCTACCAGATTTTCCTAGACTTTAATGATTCTGATTTCATCCAAATCTGGACTAGGTTGGGAAATCTCAAGATACTACAAAAAAGTTTTTCGGCCCAAATTTTTTCCCGGTTGGCTTTTCAATAATGACGAAACCAGGTCGTTACAATAGATACCAATTTACCCATCACTCATCCCCGAGTGACAACTTAGGAAAAATAGGCTTAAGAAAGAATGGAGTAGTACCTGAATCGACGAACAATTGGGGATACTTGTTTCACATGTCCTTCTCGGTTTCCCAAGTAGCTTTCTCAATTGCACGATGCTTCCATTGAACTTTCACAGACTTAATTTCCTTGGTCCTCAACTTATGCACATCACGATCAAGAATTGCAACTGGTTCCTCCTCATATTAGAGGTCTTTGTCTAACACGATTGAATCTCATTTAATGATGTAATCCCCGTCACCATGATATCTCTTCAACATGGACACATGAAATACCAGATGAACTCTAGATAGATTAGGAGGTAAATCCAATCTATAAGCCACTGGCCCTACACATTCAAGAACCTCAAAGGGACCAATGTATCGCGGACTTAGGTTGCCCTTTTTGCTAAATCTCATCACCCCTTTCATGGGTGATACCTTAAGAAGAATATTCTCACCCGTTTGAAATGTCATGTCTCTTACCTTATGGTCTGCATACTTCTTCCTACTCTGGGCTGCTAAAAGCTTAGCTTGAATACTTCTCACCTTATCTTGAGCATCATTTACTAAATCATCCCCCAAATGTTTCACATCTCCAGCCTCAAACCATCCTATGGGAGATCTACATCCCCTCCCATAAAGTGCCTCAAATGGTGCCATATCAATGCTGGAGTGATAACTATTATTATAAGAGAACTCACACAAAGGTAAGAACTTATCCCAATCTCCTCCAAAATCAATCACACATGCCCTCAACATGTCTTCTAACGCTTGAATAGTCTTCTCTGACTGTCCGTTTGTTTGTGGATGGAAGGATATAATAAAAGTGAGTTGTGTGTCCAATTCATTGTGCAATTTCCTCCAAAACTTGGATGTTAATTGGGTACCACGGTGTAAGATGATAGAGAGGGGCACCCCATGCAACCTCACTATCTCTTCACGTAAACTTTAGCCAATTGTTCAACATTGTAATATATTTTTACCGAAATAAAATGGGCTGACTTAGTCAATCTGTCAACCACTATCCAAATAGAATCAAACTTCCCCGAAGTCTTGTGAAGACCAACCACAAAATCCGTGGCTATCCTTTCCCACTTCCATTCCGGAATTGGCATTCTCTGAAGTAAACTTGCAGGCCTTTGGGGTTCATACTTCACTTGTTGGCAATTTTAACACTTAGCCACGAACTCCGCTATATCATTCTTCATGCTCGGCCACCAATAAACTCGCTTCAAATCTCGGTACATCTTGGTCACCTTCGGATGAATAGAATATCGCGAACCATGATATTCTGCCAATAATTTCTGAATCAAGTCATCTACTCTAGGAACACAGATTTTTCCTTTAAAATTAAGCACACTTTCCGCATCAAGAGTGGTCTCTTGTGCCTTACCAATCGTAGTCTTTACCTTAAGTTAATTCAAATGTTCATCCTTAAACTGTTTGGCCTTAATCTCCTCAATTAACATGGCCCTTACTTCAATGCTAGCTAACACCGTACCTCTTTCTGAGATGCCCAACTCCATGAACATAGACTCCAAGGGCTGAATTTCCTTAGCCAAAGGTTGCTTAGTTACACTCAAGCAAGCTAGACTACCCATACTCACCGCTTTTTGACTCAAAACGTGTGCCACTACATTAGCCTTACCCGAATGGTATTGAATGGTCACGTCATTATCCTTGAGTAACTCCATCCACCTTCGCTGTTTCTAATTCAGATCCTTTTGAGTGAACACATGCTGCAAACTATGATGATCAGTAAACACCTCACACTTAACACCATAGAGGTAATGCCGCCGGATCTTAAGAGCGAACACTACCGTTGCCAACTCCAAATCATGTGTTGGATAATTCCTCTCATGCACCTTCAATTGACGTGATGCGTAAGCTATAACATTCTTATCCTGCATCAACACAACACCCAAACCAGAATGGGAAGCATCATAATAAACGATAAAATCTTTACCTTCAACCGATAATGCTAGAACAGGTGCGGTGGTCAAGAGAGTCTTGAGCTTTTGGAAGCTCTCCTCACATTTTTTAGTCCATTCATATGGTGTCTCCTTTTTGGTCAAATTTTTCAAGTGAGTGGCAATAGAAGTAAAGTTCTTGTAACACCTCGAAAACCAGACCCAGAAAAAAATTACAGAATTTCAGCTGAACCAGTGAACCACGGCAGGGTTCACAGACTGTGATAGGGTCCACGGTTTGTTGACCTGCCTGTGGTCAAGACTTGGGCTTCACCAAGCCAGACATCAGACCACGGTCACCTTCATGGTCCATGGTCTTGATGATGGGCCGTGGTGACTCTCGTGGAGTCTAACCAGTAGACCCCCGGAAGATAAAAAAGCTATATTTATAATAATAAAGAGAATCTATTCAAATTCACCTCAAGCCTAAGTGAGGACCACGAGGACCTTCACGGTCCTGGTCCTCCACACGACCCATGGTAAGGTCCGTGAAGGCCAGCCAATAGACCCCTAGCCCTGAGCCTCTAGACCTCAGCCCAAGTGAGGACCACGGGGACCTTCACGGTCCGTAGTCCTCCATACAGGCCGTGGTAGGGGTTTGTGGACCAGACCCCAGAACCCCCAGCTCCTGGACCAAGACCACGACCCACTTCACGGTCCGTGGTCCCTGTCACGGTACATGGAAGTGGACGTGGTTAGCCCCGTCTGCAACTTAAGTCTGGGGTCTTTTGGTCTTTTCCTTTTTCGTTGGACCCCTAAACTACATCGTTTTAACCCTAAACTATGTGGTTTTGGTCAGTTTTAGCCTAGAAACATAACTAGACCTTACCTAAGTCAGATCATTAATCAAAACTTAGAAAATTAGAAGTGAAAGAGGAGAAAAGGTCGAGCAACCCTAGTTCAAGAACGCAACAAGTTTCCTCCAGTTCCAGCCCTGAAATCGAAGGATTTCTTCGTGGAATTCGTCACCAGGTATGTGGGATTTCACTAGTGGGTTCCTTTCACCCATTAAGTCCCTAGATTTCAATTAGATTCTTGATTCCCTATTATTAAGTAGACTTAGGGTTTCTAGAACTTCAGCAGATTATCATGAATTAGTTATTTATATGTTCCAAATCAGATTATCATGTTATTACTTTGTTTAGTGCATGAATTTCAGAACCCTAGTTTGGTAGTTCTTGAATTACACATGCTAGGTCAGATATTTCAATATTTCAGATATACATGCCTCAGTTTTCGAATGCATTACTTTTAGTATATTAATGTGCATTCTCAGTTCGCATGTCAAGTTTGAGCTATCCAGTATATTACAGAAATTCAGTCATAATGTGTTAATCATTTAACCTATTAGGAGTAGCATAATACCGAGTTGGACTAGGGTCAGTCACCCATATAGTCCCAGAACTATGAGCCACGTAGGTTGTAAGTCCCCTCTGTGGGCATCATTTTAGTGATCACGCCAGCATGCCTCTACACCTTTGGCCGAGTGTATTGGGTCCTCTCGATGGGGTGTATACATCAGACTCCACATTTAGCTCATGTGGTTTTATTATCGGTTATTAGTAGCTCCCACAGTTTAGTCAGATTCCATTGCATTGACCACATTTCAGTATAATCAGTATTCAACATCAAGATGTATAAATTTGGTCATTGCATTCAGTTAGCTCAGTATTCAGTATCGATATCATGTTTAGATTATACTCTTTCTTTATTGCTTGTTCAGTTATATGTTTATTTCAGCTTTACACTATCTTGCATGCTCAGTACCTTTCAAGTACTGACGCATACTCTGTGCTACATCTTCTTGTGATGTAGGTTCAGATTCTCAGCATCCAGATCACACTTAGATCGGTCCCCGATCTCCAGTTCAACAGCATCAATGGTGAGTCCTCATTCTTCGAGGACAATAGTCATGCTATCTTTCAGTTTTCATTATTTAGTTTCAGTTTTGCTAGACTTAGCTGGGGAATGTCCCATCACTTCTAGTCAGTTAGAGGCTATTTTCAGACATAGTTAGATTCAACTTAGTATTTGAGTTTGATGTTTCTTTTGTATTAAACTCTCAGATTTGATATTCAGTTTTAGTATATGGGTATTCCCCATCATTTCAGATTTATTTATGATTAGCTTCCGCATCAGTTTTATTTCTCAGTTTATCTTTAGTATGCTCGTGATTATGCCAGCAGGGTTAGCTTGGGGTTACTTGTGATCCTAGGTCCCGTGTCCACGTCTCGGGGGTAGCCCGAGGTGTGACATTTCTTCACAAATCGACAATAGTAGCTAGCGATCCCCACAAAACTCCTAACTTCCGTCACAGAGCTATGCCAAATCTTTTGGGGATCTACCATTCTTTTGAAACTACATGCCCCAAAAATGCAACCGAAGTCAACCAAAATTCACACTTAGAAAATTTAGCATACAACTTTTGTTTCCCAAGAACACCCAGAATAATACGAAGATGGTTGGCATCTCCTCCTCACTTTCTGAATATACCAAAATATCGTCAATGAAGACTATAACAAACGAATCAAGGAAGGGTTTGAACACCCCGTTCATTAAGCTCATGAAAGCTGCAGGCGCATTAGTCAAACCAAATGACATAACTTGAAACTCGTAGTGCCCATAGAGGGTTCTAAACGTCTTCTTGGGCACATCCTCAGGCCTAATTTTCAACTGATGGTAGCTAGACCTTAGATCAATCTTAGAGAAAACTGATGTACCTTGCAATTGGTCAAACATATCATCTATTCTAGGCAATGGGTACTTGTTTTGAATGGTGACCCTATTCAATTGTCGGTAATCTATACACATCCTCATACTACCATCTGTTTTCTTAACAAACAAGACCGGAGCACCCCACGGGGAAGCACTAGGACTAATAAATCATTTATCAAGAAGTTCTTGGATTTGAGCCTTAATCTCTCTTAATTCTGCCGGAGCCATGCGATATGGAGGGAAAGAAATGGGGCGGGTACTAGGTTCCAAATCAATGCAAAAATCTATATCTCTATCTGGAGGCATACCAGGCAAATCAGTAGGAAATACATCTCTAAATTCCGACACCACCGGGATAGACTCAATAGATGGAGTCTCAACCTCAACGTCCCTAATATGAGCCAAATAAGCCAAACAACCCTACCCTACCATTTTACTAGCCCAAATGGAGGATATGATCTTAGCTTGCCTAGGCTTGTACACCCCTTCCCACTCTAATTTTTCCCTTCCCAAAATTTCTAGAGTTACCGACTTAGTAGTACAATTAAGCACAACATAATAGGGGGACAACCAAGTCATGCCTAAGATTATTTCAAAGTCAGTCATATCCAAAATCATCAAATCAAGCCAAGTCTTAAAACCCATAAACAAAATAGGACAAGAACGATAGACATGGGTGACTATGATAGAATCTCCAACTGGGGTAGAAACGTGGATGGGGGGCATCAAGTGTATCACAAATCATAGAAAATTCTGAGGCAAATCACACGGATACATAAGAATAAGTGGAACCCGGATCAAATAACACATTAGCCATCCGGTCACAAATAATAATAGTACCTGTGATCACTGCGTCAGACACCTCTGCCTCACTCTTGCTCGAAAAGGCATAACACTGAGCCCTATCATCGTGATAGGTGACTTCACTGCCTGGATGCACTGTACTTCTACCCGCATTACCATTTCCCCTACCTTTGCGGCCTCACTGATTTCCTCCTCTCCCACCTTGTGGACGCCATCGACCATTATTACAATTTCCTGTGGGTACCACTGCTCTAGTCTGCTGCTGCGCCGAATCCATCATACGTGGGTGGGGACAATATCTCCTTATATGCCCAGGTTCTCCACAATTATAGCAAGTACGATCAACAGATGGCCTGCTGCCCGTCGAAGGCGCGACTCCCTAGCTATCTTGAATCAAATTATGAGGTGGAGTTCTTGAGTAATTGCCTGTAGAGGCGGGCATAGCGGACTGAATTGGCTTGTCTGCAAGTGTTGACCTTTTTGACCCCTTGGAGTAAGAACTTTGAAAGTTACCCGAGTTCGTGGCCCTCTTAGACAATGCCTTAGCCTGACCGTCTCGCCTCACCCCCTCCACTTTCTTCACAAAGTCTGTTACCTCATTGAAGCTTTTCCCTGCAGAGGTCATATGAACAGATAATACCTGCAACTCAGAATTTAGTCCCTTGATAAATAAACGGGTCCTCTCTTCCTCAGTAGTCACCAATTGAGTAGCATATCTAGACAAGGCATGGAACTTGGCCTCATAAGCAGCCACAAACATACCACTTTTCTCCAAAGCCATGAACTCATCCTTCTTGCGATCTGTCAAAGTCCTAGGCATATATTTCTTTAAAAACAAAGCATAAAATTGGGTCCAAGTAAGTGGAGGTAAAACTGAAGATCTGCATTCCACATAAGCTCTCCACGACTACTTAGCCTCACCTTGAAGTTGAAAAGTCGCAAACTCAACCCCATGCTGATGGACAATTCCCAACTTATGAAGCCTCTCATAGCAATCTAGGATGAATTCATATGCATCCTCACTCTCGAAACTATGGAACACATGCGATTTTAACTTCAAAAACTTGGTCAACATCTCATGTTCATTACCAGTCATACCAGGACCCAACAAAGGGCAAACGAAAGCATCATTACCTACATTCCCTCACACCTTGGGGACAGTGTTAGCAATAGGAGGATTGGTGGGAGCTTGAGTTGCTTGAACATAGAGGCGCACTTTAGGACCAACCAACCCTTTCAAGAATGACATGATCTACTAAGCTAACCCTATGTCTAAGGGAGGAATACCTGTAGTCTCAGCCTGCACTTCTTCCTCTTGTTCAACAATCTCCTCCTCCTCAGCTTCTACATCCTCCTCTACCTTATCAAGGTGTGCATGATTGGCCTCATTTCTGGGAGCATCTCCAACTAGTGCTCCATCCCTAGTAGGCGCCACCCTTCCTCGGCCTCTACCCCTAGCTATTCCTCTACCCCTACCTCGACCGTGACTTCTCGCTGCAGATTCCTCAGCTGGACCACTGACGGGAGCTACATGCCTGACGCCGTTGAAGCTAGTATTAACCATCTGCGGACAGAAGAGTGAATGAGGTTAGATACCAATTTGAATCGCCAGATACCAATTGTTATCAAGTTATAGCACAAAAGGAGACAAGAGAAAATAAAGAGATTTCCTAAAGTCCTATAGCCTCTCGAAGAAAAGTACAGACGTCTCCGTACCGTTCCGCAAGACTCTACTAGACTCGTTTTGGTACATCGAGATCAACGAACCTAGGCAGTGATACCAACTTTGTCACGACCCAAACCATCGTGATTGACACCCACACTAACCCTCCGGTTGGAGAACCACTACTACAACCCAAACAAAACAACCAAGGAAAAATACTAAAGCATTTAAGTTATGGAAGCAAGTTAAATGCTAAGGAAAGAAATAGGGAGTTCCCATAAAATCCAACAAAAGTCTAACAACTAAACAAATGCGGAAATAACACCTAGAACCTGAAAGTCAATGTACCAAAACATCTAAAGTTCAACAAGTCTAAACAAGAAGGGGTAATACCCCAAACTAACACACAAATAATTAACTAGAAAGTCTAGGTCTGAAAATGTGGACTTAAACGAAAGAGAACTCATGGCAACCCAGAAGAACTAGCTCACCCTTGAATTCGAATGATCAATGATATTCTGAGCGAGGTATGTCAATAGCCGCCGGAAAATGCCCTGTACTTAACAAGAAAGAGCAAGTGCAGTATCAATACACAACCACAATGTACTGGTCGGATCACACGACTATCCCACTAAGTGCAACATACATAAGCCATTACAATAATATAACAACATGCATATAAATAATATATACAATATCAACAACATTAAGAACAACAAATCATTACACATAATTCTCATTATACAGTTATGTCAAGTCAATAGTCCTCTCATGGAACCTAAACCCAAACTTTTAGCCTACCGAAACATGGTACCCGATCCAATGATTATGTCAGAACGTGGCAACCGATCCCATAATTATGCCGAAATATGGCAACCGATCCAAGTTAGTGTGTCGAAACGCCACACCCGATCTATTCAACAAGCCACAATCACAATCACAAAGTACATTATCATAATCATACAATCAAGTCGTGATTCATGGAATTCATCATTCATCTATCTTCATTTATAATTAGCGTGATCTATAATGAAATATTCACATACATACAAGTATTATAACGAAGCAAGAACGAACACACATCACAAAACATGAAATCACAACCATTACCTACCTCAAACAAAGCTTGAATCCTCTAAGAAACTTGATTCTTCCATTTCCAAATTCGTTCCGCTTGTTCTTGGTCTACAAACGATCAATGTAACATGGGAATCAATACACAATAACTAATTACCCAAATTACTAACAATTCTATCAACCCTAGATCATATCCATGATCCTCATACCCAGATTAGGGCTTTTCCCACCATAATTTCCAGATCAAAACCCTTGACCATCGATAATTACCCATTAGATTACGTTTAACGGATCAAAAAATGGATTCGGGGAGTTAAAATCTTACCTTTAGCCTAAAAAATAGTGGAAAACTGTCAAGAAAAACCCTGGGTTCGTTCCTTAGCTCTCAAGTTTGAAATATGCAGAATAAAATGTTTTTGGGGTTTATTTTTGACTTTAAGTTGCGACTGTCCCACCATAGTGGTACTCACCCCACTACAACGGCCCTGCCCTGGCGGCAGAAATCCTGCCTCAACGGCTTGCGCGGAAACAGTGAGAAAAATTAATAATTCAAAGACCCCATTTCACAACACACCTTCAACCAAAGACACTCAGAAATTTCCCGTTCATGCTAAGATCAATTCCGGAAGTTCTACTCGCCCAAATTCAATTCCGTAAAGTCGTACGGGTTCCTTAACGTCTTAGCTATTCATTAATGTAATCAAAATCATAATTAGATAAACCAATTGCTACAAGATTTATCTAGACTTTAATGACTCTGATTTCGTCCAAATCTGGACTAGGTTGGGAAATGTCAAGATACTATAAAAAAGTTTTCCGGCCCAAAATTTTTCCCCATTGACTTTTTTATAACGATGAAAATAGATCGTTACTGGAAAATTTATCACAGGAAACTCAATTTTTAACTTTGATTTGTACTGATATTGTCACCTAGTCATTGAATCTCAGCCCATTTAAAAACAGCTAGAAAGCCTTGCTGGTATAATGAACTTCCAATCATTCCACGGGAAACATATTTACATACGATGTAATTAACTTGAAGTAATTATAGGTGAGAAATTAATAGTTGTTATGGAAGACTAGGAAGACCATGTTAACCATCTCAAAGTCAAAGGACCGTCCAATACTGTCAAGAAAGCTCTAGGCAATTTAAACAAATTTTCTTCATACAAAAGTTAACTTTTGAGAAGTTCACTAAAATTGATCCGGTTGAAAATCCATCATGAGCAAGTCATGTAGAAGCAAACAAAGAAAAAGTTACAAACAAGACTACCATATATCTTTAGTTCTATATGTATATGTTTGCCTGCAGATTGTCTAGGTTAAGAGGGAAGAGAAGAATGGAGGTTAGATATTAGGATTAGAAACATGTGAGAAGCATATGAAGTTTAGTCTTTGTTAAAAAATTCACCATAGTAAGGGTTATGGCCGAAAGTGAACCATGTGAAAGAAATAGAAGCATTTTGAGTCTAAGTCCAAATAATTGTGGACTGTTGCGAGCCTTTTCTCCTTTACAATACATTAGGACATTTTAAAGCCCTTTTCGTTCAGAGTATGACTTTAAGAACTCTCATATAACTCATTTATCTTGTTTTTTAGAAAACAAGAAGAAATCCTATTTCTCACATAAGAATAATATATTTTCATTATTAAATTTAAATGCTCACAAGAACTCTTGGATACCATTCGGGAGATTTCTTGTTCTTCTTCTCTTTTCCTTTCATAACTGCAAATGTTACAAATACTTGCAGACACGTCATTAGATTTGTGTAAATTTCATTTGTATCACTTTAATCTTGATGTAAGATCAAATTAGATGATTTGAAGATTTTCAAAATAATGCAATTGACATATTTCAAACGGCTTAATCTCTTCCTGATTATGAATGCATGTTCATTAGAATTATTTTTATTACAACTTCCTCTAATCTCATTTTAAAGATGTAGCTGATTGATTTCCATTTATGTCATTTTACTGGAAACTAAAAGACAAGGTAAATGGCTTGAGCATGCAAAGGCAAAAGATCACCTTCATTTTTTTTAAAATAACAAGTACTACATAATCTTTCAATGTTACTTTAGTGTGTATAATAAATAACAGTACGAGTCTCATGTTCTTTGAATTCATAGACTTGTGATCCCAACGACTAAAACATTATAAAATGTTTAGTTGGTCACTTTACTGAGTAGACACTTAAAAGGATTATAGATTGTATAATCTGAGAATTTTACTAGAGTGATAAGTTGAAGGAATATGAAGTCAAGTAATTTAGAGAATCTACGTCTCTTGAGTCTTCAAAAAAGAGGGCGTCGATCATAGCTAAATTCCTCTCTGAAAATAGAGAAATATTAAATATAATTCTATATTAGATAGAATTTACCAGTGTGACGACCCTAAAAACGAACTAGTGAAACTAGAGCCTCACATGTGAGTTTGGAGTTGAGAACTTGATGAAATGATGAGAAATGACCGTGACGTCCGGAAACTAGTCGTTTGAACTAGTGAGTTGTAAGGGTAAACTTTAAATGGTCATATCTTTTAGCTCAAAATGAATTAGGTGGACCTTTACCTATCCAATTAAAGGTCTCTGAGTCCTCTTTCCAACGCCACTGAGTTTGCCCAATTCCGACCTTGGAGTAAAAAGTTATGCCCGA
>JAJOOE010024001.1:0-14366 GCA_036250405.1 Solanum raphanifolium | reverse complement strand
ATGTGGAGATCTATGACTATAGCGCTACTTTCAGCATGCCTAATAATTTTTATTTAGTAACTTTTAAATATGTTCATGAATTTTAAAATAACTTGAGTGTAATAATTTATGTGGAGATCTATGACTATAGCGCTACTTTCAGCATGCCTAATAATTTTTATTTAGTAACTTTTAAATATGTTCATGAATTTTAAAATAACTTGAGTCTAATAACTTTTGCATGCTAAAACCAAGTTACAATAATTTCAGAGTGTCAATCAATCAGTCAGCTGTCTGTAACCCTTCGTATATCAATAACTTTTCAGCTTGTTCACGTAGAAATCATGCTCATAATGATAAGTGTTATTTTATATGTTATTTGGTGTCTAGATAATTATGCCTATAAGTTCCTGAATATTATTATATCTTTATATAGAAAGTATGCCTATAGAATCAGTAATTAATTTCAGCATATTCACGTAGAAATCATGTCTATAGGATCTCTCAAATAAGATCAATGTCAATGAATAAAATCGTAATCTAATAATTTTCATTATGTTAATTGACTATTATAAACCTGCAATGCATATTTTCTGCCCATTGTTAAATTTTTTTAAATATACTTATTTTCTGCTAGTTAAATAAAATAAATCAACTAGTCGCCAGCATGCTGTTTAAACTCTACTCTATTTGGGTATTTGTCACGTGTAATTAATCAACTAGCATGTTAATCACTTAGATAGCATGTCTATAGGTTTCTACTAATTTTTTTAGCATGTTTTAAAAATAGAAATAAATCCGTTATGAATATTCTTTGATCAAAATAGGTAATTGCTGCATCATTATTAAAAGCTGCTACTGCTTTTTTACATTTGCTACGTGTTTTAGCTACTGATTAAATTTTTTTTGCAATAACAATTAAATCTGTTACCGTTCCAAAATATTTCGGCATGTCTGGTCACTTTTTTCTATTGTTTTAAAATCAAGTTAATTAAAAGGACAAATTACTTATCTACACTCATTTACTTACCTTAATATCCATTTATCCCTACTTATTTCAAAATTTTCAAAAATCCCTTATTTACGTATGTATCCCGCATGTATCCCGTGCACAACGCTATGTATCCCGCTATGTGGAATGTATCAAACGCTATATATCCCGCATGTATCCCGTGCACAACGCTATGTATCCCACTATGTGGAATGTATCAAACCTAATGTATCACTTGCACAACGCTATGTATTCCGCTATGTGGAATGTATCAAACCTAATGTATTCTGTGTACAACGCTATGTATCCCGCAAACATCATTTTTAAGAGATTTTTGATAAATAAAAAACTAGAAGGGATAGAATGTTATTTAGTACTTATAATATGTGGTTCCTATAATTTATACTAATTAAAAATATGTCATGCCATTAATTTCTGCCCCCTTTAAAATCAGTTTGAACCCTAAAATCTGCATTCTGTAATAATTTTTCTGCCACCTTTAAAATTCAGTCTAAAAAGCTTTTCTGCACCGATAATAATTTTCTGCTCCTAATTCACTAAATAATTATTTTGTTAACGCCCATTTGTATGCTCAACACACTTGGCATGAATCCTTTCACATTACTTGTGTTTGTCAGCATGTATATTAAAATTTAGAGGCCAACATGAGATTTTATGTGCTAAATGCTCGTCCAACATGTTTGACTTGGTGTTTAGGTGGGCCTATTAGGAGTTTATTTCAGTCTAAAACCTTTCTAATAGTAGTCCAATGCCTCTTGGACCTTAAGCAGGGACGTTAGGCACCTTTTAGAGACGAAATGCATGCGGTGGTAGGGTAGGGGTAGTTTAGGCTCTATGGATATGATGACATCGACTCAGGCTTAAAGCGACAAACCTTGGTTTTGTCAGTCCCTACACAGAAGCTTATAAAATAAAAAAAAATCGAGTGTTGATCCTAAAGTCCTTCAGAGTCTCCCTTTCCTTTGTCCCTTTATTTGTTTATTATTATATTTGTTTGGGGTAGCTTAAATAAAAATATAAAAATTGTTTATTCTATTTGATTGTGCAATTTCTGTCTCTTCGCTCCTCTTTTATTTATTGTTTAAATATTTATTTTTCGTTTATTACATCACCTAGTCTTGCATGCTTAATTAATAAAGTAGATAATTTAATTAATCCTAATTGTTTAATCATAGTTATCACCTAGTCATCATGCTAATTAAATAAAATAATAAATGAAGTGACCATAATTGCTACTTGTAACTCCCACATAAATTGCATGAGACACAGTCGGGATCCACATTTGTGGACCTCGAGGGATGCCTAACACCTTCCCCTCGAGGTAATTTGAACCCTTACCCGATCTCTGGTTCGTTGACCTTAGTTAGATTTAGCTAGGTTAGATAGGTGCCCTAACGCGCATTAATTCGTTAGGTGGCGACTCTTCATTTTTTTTCAAAAAACCCAAAAGAGTTGTTAGGTCGTGCACCAAAACCCGTTTTGCGAAAAACGGGGCGCGACACTACAAATTCCACTCTTGCCACCAAACTTGATCTTTCAGACACGGATGCGGGCGGCATCATTTTTGAAGAGTCCAAGTAACCTAGCTTGAAAATTGGAAGTATCACACACTACAACAAACTCATTTCATATTTCAGCACCATGACAAATATCTACACACAAATGACACATTTATCGTCCATGTGAAAAATCAAAGCATGAACCAAAAACTTGCAGTACGTCCCTTAAGTTTGCTAATGTGGATTACTTTTAGTCCAAGTAACAAAATGAACTTAAACAATAATGGTGTCAAAAGTCAATCGAGTTGGACTTCAATGTGGACATTGGATGAAAAATCAAAAGAAAAAAGTACCACCTAGTCATTTTTAATGCAAGAAACTATATTCAATAACCTTGAAAATTAATGATCTTGAACTTTTGAGCGCATTTGCTTCGTGTACAAACCTTCATGCATGGTTAAAAGTCAAAAGTGTTGTTCATGGATCAAAACTTATTAAAAGTGGAGTAAAAAATTAAATTCAAGATCACTCAATCGCACTAAACATTATATTTAAAATTTATCTACACTTCATCTTCTTTAATCTTTTCTAAACTAGGGGTAGCTAGGCCTTGTTGAGCACAACCCAATCCAATACCTAACATATATGATAAAAAATTTAAATGTAAGTTTATGAGCTATGTAAAAATAAATTAAATATTGTTTTTGGAAAAGTTGAAGTTTGACACACTAAATTATAACAAATGGTTTCCTGACATATCATTCCATTTTTTTAGTTCTTGTTGTTATTTATTAATTATTTTCACTAACTTTGCCTTTTTTTAATTACCTAAATAATAGTGAATACTAAAGAGTTTTAGAAGAGAATGTATTGCTCAAAGATTACAATGATATAAATAAATGAAGAGTACTAACTAATTATGGTGACTAGACAATCAAATCTTTACAGATCAACTAGACTATCATTTATACAACATTGCACGACTATAATGATTCCTTTTAATTTTGAATTTGATTGGATAGTGGACTAAAATATATATTTTTAATCATTATTTGCTTCACATTTAATATTTTTTTTATTTGTTCCCTTTTTAGCATGAATTTTATGGATTGTGCTTAATAGTATATTTTATTTGTAGGATTAAATTGGTGTGAAGATGAATAGATTTGGAGCTAAACCGAATGAAAGATGAAGATTATTGAAGGAAATCAAACAGACAACTTAATGAATTAAATTTAATATAATAATATATAGTAATATATAAGAAGTGCATATTACGAATCGCAAAATGCAAAGAGCAAATTGAGTTGCACCGCGTGTCAAATTATGAAGGCAACAGCAATAGAAGACACCAAACATGCTTTTCTGATGGAACCCAATTCCTTTAGGTTTTGGGTTTTTCCAATTTGGTTTGGATTCAATTATTTTATTTAGGATTTTTTTATATCTATAAACAGTTCATACAAATAATTCTCAAATAATTCTTGAGGGGAGGAAGACACAATATTGAGTCTAACTTTGACCTAGGATTTTATCTTTTCTTCTCCTTTATTTATTTTATATCTTTTCTTTGGACGATATGTTGTAATTGCTTTATGTCTATGTAGAGTTAAACTTCTCATTCTAGGATTATGTTAACTTACAAAGTGATTCTTGATTTGGCATATTTGTTTATCATATTAGTTGTTCTTATGTTCTTGTGATTACTATTTTGATGCTTGATCATCATTAGAATAAATTTATTATTTTTTCTAGAACTCGGGAAAGGAATATAAGGATAGAACGTGGAATATAAGGAGAATGATATTTTCTTGTAATAATACCTTGAATTTATTTGTGTTTAGGATAAGGATATACATAGATGCCGCGCTTGGTTCAAATTTGGGAAAACAACATAATGCTCCATAGTTGATATAATATATCCCCGCTCAATGATGTAGTTGAATTGTCAATTGTGGTAGACGATTAGTGGTTGGGAGATCATGACCATATTATAAACCCCGTGAATCAACAACTAAATAATCAAATAAGTTGATGAAATTGATGCTAAACGTGATTGCTAGCTAAACCATAATCCTAGATTGATTCATTGATTGATTGTGTAAAGGTTTTCTCTTTCCTTGGTTAATTGTTCATTAGTTATTTTATCTTTATTTTTAGTTTAGTTAATTTATATTCATTTTTGAAATATCCATTTAAATAAATAATTAGAATTAGTATAATTTAGTAAATAGTTAATCTCTAAATCCCTGTAAGTTCGACATCCAGTTCGCAACAAGTTTTTAGCACCGCTTCCGGGGACTTAGGAATTAAATATTTTTCTAGGTTATAGTCTTTCTTTCTATTTATTTAAGTTTTTATTTTATTTTTATATTTTTGTGCAAATATTTTTTTTTCCCTTGAATATTTGGGTACTCTTATTGATATGGATGATTGGGATTAATGGTGGTTGTAATATGGGCATCCCTGTCAATATTGTGAAGGACCCCATTTGGATATCAAGTGTCCTACTATTCTAAAGAGCGGATTGTGCACACCTACCCAATTTTATTCACCTTCACCTTTGTTTCTAGCAAGCCAATCAACCCTATTGATTGATTATCGCATAGGAGTTTGACCTCCTTCTGCTTATTATGGCCATTTAGCCCCTTACGTTCCAACACACTATGTTATCCATTCCCTAGACCAAGAATGACGGTGCCACCCTCTTTTCTTGTACCCCTATTCTTCACTACCTCATTTGGTTTTGTTTCTGTTAGGGCATGTAACATGTCGGTACTGTTCACTTGTGTTCCCAATTGTTGAGGATTGTTCCTCCTATGAGCAGGAGTTATCCAGGTTCCTTGTGAGCTCATCCTCACTTTTGTATTGTTCCTCAATTGTGTTGGAGGAGATGTTATCCCTGCATTCTGTTGTGCTATCAGATGACACTCCCCATTTCTCCATTGTTGCTTGCTTTCTTCTACTTCCACCAGTGTCTCTAATGGTTTATTTGTTGCATTCTTCTTCCTGCATTATGTCTCTGTATGCCTATACTTCTTAAAATGTTTACACAAGGATAACCTCCGATCATATACTCTCCCCGTTTTAAAAAGAGTGTCCTGGTTTGACTTGGCACGGAGTTTAAGAAATTAAAGAAGACTTTTGAATCTTGTGGTCCTAAATTAAAGTTATGTCAAATGTACAAAATTGCTCTTAATCTTGTGGTCTTAAAACATGCCACGTGGAAAGCTAAAAGTAAAATGTTACCAAAAAAGAAAAGAGATCATTCTTTTTTAAACAAACTAAAAAGAAAAGGAGGTCATTCTTTTTTAAACAAAGGGAGTAGTACTTTCTACCTCTACGAGAACTTCTTTTTCATTCATGAACCATACATTGTCTAGTAGCTCAGAATCCATCTCGGCCTCAATTAATAATCCAGCAAAGCTTAGGCCCACCTTCTTCTCAGTGTGTTGGTCCACCATGAAAGGCTTTCCTACCAAGCTCCCAATCTTACTAAGTCCCTTGGGACTCCAATATTTGAATTCTAATCATAGAAATTTCACCCATATCGGCATTTTGTACAATTCATCTCTTGAGAACTCCATGTTTGGGCTCCACGTTTTAACAATAAATGGCTTATTGTCAAAGTGATAGATTCCCCCTTGGATTACAACATTATTCCCCGCTTCTGAATCAAATCGAACCAACACTATTCCATTTATTAGCATTCGGATTTTATTGATCCCAGGTTTCGCCCAATGACTTTGAATGTACCCACTCCTTATAGAGAAT
The DNA here is from genome assembly GCA_036250405.1 of Solanum raphanifolium. Classification (NCBI taxonomy): domain Eukaryota; kingdom Viridiplantae; phylum Streptophyta; class Magnoliopsida; order Solanales; family Solanaceae; genus Solanum; species Solanum raphanifolium. The sequence continues at coordinate 8,102 of JAJOOE010024001.1, read as the reverse complement.
GGAGGATGCGCCCCTAATACAAGGAATACTACTGCATTTCTCCAATATGTTATTTCAGTGCCTATGTCTTCATCTTCAATTTCACATACAACTGAATCACCCTGCATTAATAGAGACACATATTCAAGCTTGAATCCTGCATTGACCAATTTCTCTATGCGCAGTGGCGAAGCCAAGATTTCTATGAAGGAGGTTTGAAGCATAAAGAAGTAAACATGTGAAAATTACAAGATGAAAAATGGAGCAAGGTGGGAGTGAAATATTGATCTTAACCTGTAAATTTTACTTATCTTGTCATGTCACGTTTAGGATCTTCCTACTTTTACCCTACTCCATTAAGTTTTTAAAAATTTCTAGTTTTTTTTTCTTTTTTGCAGTGCTTTACTTTTTCTTTATTTTGAATTAGTACTCATTCAATCATATGTTCTTTAAAAACCATCAAGATTCTTTAAAAAAAGTGTAAGATCGAGTTACTAATATTATAGTGCATATTCAAAAGATAAATAAATGACATCGTCGATTTTTTAGTTTATTTAATTCAATTGACTAGGTTAAATTTTTTGTAAATAAAGGAAAATGATGAATAAATCAAATAAGTTTAGTTTAGTTTTCATCTCTTTAGAATCAAATTGAAAAAGAAATATGAAAGAGACACTATTAAATTAAGAAATTTTTTTTAATTAAATAGATTTTGTTAAAAGGATGTTCACGACTTTTAAAATTTTCCATTCAATTAATCTTAATTTACTTTATTTTATATAATATTTTTGTAATTCAAATTTAATAATAATTCGTCATTTTTTAAAAGAGTTTCTTTGAGTTAGTACACGAGAAGAGAGTTATGTAGAAACAAAATGAGCAAGATAAATAAGAAGAATAAAAGAAACAAAATATTTTTAAAAATGTAGCTAATAATTTTAAACAAAGTCGAATTACGAAAATGAAATAACATAGAGTAAATTTTAGGTTTAGTAAACATAAAAATCATATTTGTATGTTATAGCTATAGTTTGTATAATTGCGCTCCATTACAAACTTTATGTTTGATATGCCTGTTAATCTGTATATTTCGGTATACATATACATAAAAATTTATATTTGTATATTTCGGTATACTTATACATAAAAATCGGCCATGTCTTGATCTGTATATTTCGGTAATCTGTATATTGATTTGTATACAATCTAAAACATAGTAATTGTATATAAACATACTACATATATACATAAAGAGATTATACAAACATGTCTTGTTATGTATAACTATGGAAAATATACAAACAACAAATTGAATTTGTATAAACAAACTAAAAAATAGTAATTGTATATAAACAAAATTGTATAAAGAGAATTCGTATATACTAATATACCTTCCGAATGGGTCCCGCCAGATGGCAAAAAACATGGAATGTTTGCTGCGAAGTACAAATAAAAGAAACTATGGCTATAACATTTAATTTGAATTAATAGTTTGCTATTTCAACAATTTTTCCAATAACATAAAGAGAAAAATAATAAAAATAAATAAAAGTAATACAACTTTAGATTGAACCCAAAAACAATAGGCCTTTTACTGTATTCTAAGTCCAAAGTCTGACCCCATTTCAGCCTTTTCAAAGCAAAAAAAGGTTAAAGAATGTTACACGTGGGAATCGAACTTGAACTATTTCGACTAACAATGAACCCCTTAGCCAATGAGCTACGCTTATCATCTATGTCGAGAAGGTTTATTTTAACATATATACTTATAAAATCAAAAGTTTACCTTATATATACAACGTAATTTTTTCGATCCAGGGGGTTCGGGTGAACCCTTGAGCTCCACGTAGGTCCGGCCCTGCGTGCATGCACGGACACCCACCATCTAGTGAGGTTAGGGAAAAAGGAGAGTGTTGGTGAAATAACAAATTATAATTGAAAATAAAATGAAGATAACAAAATATCTTCAGGTTGAGGCACAAATATTGAGGTCCAATAGTACTCTTGACTTGTCCCCTCCCGAATACAACAATCTAACCACAAATTACAATTCAAAACAACTTTGGACAAGAGTTGTGTAACACCCCGTATTCGAAAAGAATCTAAGTGCGAAATTTCAGATGTTGCAGGTGCCACTGACGGAGGCCACCCACGACCTGTGGGTGGGCCCACGAACCGTATGAGTTGTCCGTGGTTGGCCACCTCAACATGCTCCAAGAATTTCCAGAAAGGCACGACCTACGGCAAGACCGTAGGTCCATCCACGGTCAGTGGTCCAGGTCCGTGGATCGTGGTCCTCAGGTTCTGCTCCTAGACGCCAAACAACGAGATGACAGAATAGACCGTAGGTCCATCCACGGTCAGTCGGTCAGACCTGTCGTTAGCCCCGACAACTTTTAAGTTTAGGGTTGTTTGGTCTTTTCCCCTATACGTTGGACACCTAAACTACGTCGTTTAACCCTTAAACTACGTAGTTTTGGTTAGTTTAAGCCTAGTAACTTAATCAAATCCTTCCCTAATCGATTATTCTCCAAAATCAATAGATAGTTAGAACGAAAGAGGAGACCAAACCCTTCCAAGAACGCAACAGGTTTTCTTCAGTTCGAGCCCCGAAATCGAAAGATTTCTCTATGAATTTCATCATCAGGTATGTGGGATTTCACTAGTGGATTCCTTTCATCCACTAGGTCCCTAGAATTCAGTCAGATTCTTGATTTCTATATCTTGTTTAGACCTAGGGTTTCTAGAACTTTAGAGAATTATTGTGAATTACACTAGCTAGAACAAATATATAGATATACATGCCTCAGATTTCAAATGTTTGATTATCAGTACTTAAATGTTGCATTTTCAGTTAGCATGTGAGACAATTGAGCTATCCAATATATTTCAGTTATGTTGTATTGTACACATTTTCAGTTGAGAGTAAGCTTAACACCGAGTTGGACTAGGGTCAGTCACCCTCATAGTCCCAGAACTGCATGCCCCCGTAGGTTTATAAGTCCCCTCTGTTGGGCATCAAATTTAGTGATCATGTCAATCATGCCTTTATATCCCTGGCAAGGTATATTGGGTCCTCTCGATGGGGGGTATACATCGGACGCCACGTTTAGCTCACGTGGTTTTATGTTGGTTATTAGTAGCTCCCACAGTTAGACTCTCAGTGCGTTTGACCAGGTTTCCAGTTATATTTCAGTATTCAGTTTCAGCATGTTAGGTACTTGGTCATTGTATTCAGTTTAGTTCATATTCAGTATATTTCAGTATCTAAATCATGTTCAGATTATATCATTGCTTAGTATGCTTTGTTCATTTATATGTTTGTTCAGCTTTATCCTATCATGCATGCTCAGTACCTTCCAAGTACTGGCGTATACTCTGCGCTACATATTTTCGTGATGTAGGTTCAGGTTCTCAACATTCAGATCACGCGTAGATCGGTTCCCGATCCACACTTAGCAACATCATTAGTGAGTCCTCATACTTCGAGGACAATAGACATGTTTTCTATTTCAGTCTTTTATTTCAGTTTCAGTTTTACTAGAGTTAGTTGGGACATGTCCCGACATCTCTAGTCAGTTAGAGGCTTTCATTCAGACATAGTTTGATTCAGTTTTGGTTTTGAGTTTGATCTTCCAGTTGTTATTAAACTCATAGCCTTTTTTACTAACTTTTATGTACTCTAAATTATCTTGTTCTCAAAACAAAGTAAAATCACCATTATTTATAAGTAAGGAATTCTCTCTTGCAATGAATAGAAATATTATGGAGTAGTAAATTATCTAAAAAAAATGGCCAAACAAGATATTATTTATCAAACATATATATAAAAGACTGTTACAATGGCATTGATTGCTACTTCTACAACAAAGAGCCCATTACCAGTAGATTACATGCTGGTTATGGTTTGCTTCATTTCCAGTCAAGACCCTACTATGGGTTAAGACATTAGAGTACAAGACTCTTTGATTACCTAGTTTAGCTAGGTTATTACAGAGTAGAACTCTAAGGTCTCATTTGTTTGAATTTAATGGAGGTCTGAATTTTAATCATTCAAATTCATTCTAGTAAGTGTGTTTGAGTTTTAAGTTTGAATCTTAATCATTCAGATTCAGCCCATTAAGTCTATTTATTTCTTTTTCTTTTAATTTTTTTTATTGAATTTGAGTAGATTTTAACGAATCAGATATATAGGAGAGTCTTAGGCCTCATTTGTTTCATTAAGATTAAGATCTCTGAATCAGAATGCATAAATGAGTGATTAAGATCCTATATGTGGATCTGAACAATGAATGATTAAGACCGTTTGTGTTTAAGCATTTAGATAAACATAATTTATTAATATGTAAATACTAATAAATGTTATAATTCAAAAAATATAATTTTATATTATACACGGATTTTGAAAAGAATATGAATTATATAGGGTGGTTTTGAAAAGAATATGAAGTATAAAACATATGTGTCTATTTATTCAATTTTATATATGTTTATATATCTACTTTTACACGTTCAAAGTTAGAGGCATGAATGTCAGCCGAAAGATATCCACCAAAACCAAGTTAAATAGTACTCCCTCCGTCCCATTTTATATGAGGTACTTTGACTCGGCACGGAGTTTAAGAAAGAAAGGAAGACTTTTAAAACTTGTGGTCCAAAATGAATGATAGAAATTTGTGTGGCTGTAAATCATTTCATTAAGGGTATATTTTATAGTTAGATTGTTACTTTATATAGAAATGTGTCATTCTTTTTTGGACTGACTAAAAATGAAAGTGAGTCATATAAATTGGGACAGAGTGAGTATATATTTATATATTATGCCTATTAATTACTGACATGAACGAATAGCTTAAACGAAAAAAAGAAAAGTCGAACCAAATAATATAAAATCAAACTGAAAAACCGAATGCACTTCAGTTTTGGGAAAGAAAAAGAAAAAGAAAAAAAAGAAAGAAAATGTAAGGGGCATTTACGTAAAAAGACTTAAGAGAGATAACCCTAATCCTCATCGTTAAGACTATAAAAAGCTCATTATCCCTACTTTACAAACCCTTCATCACTTTTGCTATGATTCCTTTCTCTCTGTTGTGCCGCAATATCCTAAATTCTGTTCTCCAAGGTTACATCTCTATTCTATTTTTTTTATACTTGATCTGTTCTTCTACTGTGATTAGATCTGTAAATCAATTGTATACATGTTTTCTTAATCGTGTAGATGATTTTCAGTGTCTTCTCGTAAGATCATACTTACTGAAAGTGTTTTGGTATAATCGGCTAGATTCATTTTCAGTGTTTATACCACCGATCTGTGTTTGAAACAGATCTGTAAATGTTTCTAATGAATTTTTCATATGTATATAACATAAGTTTGAAAACTGTAGATATTTTTTTTACTCTTGTGTGACAACCTCTTGTCCTAAATGTTGTTATGAATCGGTTTTTAATTAACTTTCATATCGTTCCAGAAATTAAATTATTTCAATATACAGTAATTTAGTTCTAAAATGTGTTTTTTTCTTCATTTGTAACTCTGTAGTTGCTACTTTTTGGGCTAATTTGAAGGATTTACTTAATGTAGATAGACTTTTTGAGTTTATTCACTCACTGCAAGAGCTGTAGCTGTTTACTTTATTTGCAATCTTTTTTACCCTTAAGTCATGTTCACATACAGCCGTTACTCAAAATAATTCAGTTAGTTATCTAAAAAAAATTAAGATGTCAATAAGTACTTTGGTATTGCCTTACACATAATGAGTCACAAGAAAGACATATTTCATTGTAGAACAACTGGTTAAGCCCATGCCAGGTTTATCTTTTCAGTTCTAAATATTGAATGTGCTGAATTTTGAATAAAATTACTTGCCTTTTAAATATGTTTTATCTGTTTTGTATTAATTGCAGTCTTTAAGTAACTCAAGAAGGGTAAAGAGAAGATTCACATCAGTATTGTGGTCATTGGTCATGTCGACTCTGGTAAGTCTACCACAACTGGTCACTTGATCTACAAGCTTGGTGGTATTGACAAGCGTGTTATTGAGAGGTTTGAGAAGGAAGTTTTTGAGATGAACAAGAGGTCATTCAAGTATGCCTGGGTGCTTGACAAACTTAAGGCTGAACGTGAGCGTGGTATCACTATTGATATTGCTTTGTGGAAGTTTGAGACCACTAAGTACTACTGCACTGTGATTGATGCCCCGGACACAGGGACTTTATCAAGAACATGATCACTGGTACCTCCCAGGCCGACTGTGTTGTCCTCATTATCGACTCCATCACTGGTGGTTTTGAAGCTGGTATCTCTAAAGATGGCCAGACCCGTGAACATGCATTGCTGGCTTTCACCCTTGGTGTCAAGCAAATGATTTGCTGCTGCTACAAGGTTTGCTTTTATTCATAGAATTATAGTCATTTCAAGAAAGATATGCCATACTAATTCTGTTACTGTCTCACAGATGGATGCTACCACCCCCAAGTACTCCAAGGCTAGGTACGATGAAATTGTGAAGGAAGTTTCTTCCTACCTCAAGAAGGTTGGTTACAACACTGACAAAATCCCATTTGTCCCCATCTCTGGTTTTGAAGGAGATAATATGATTGAGAGGTCTACCAACCTCGACTGGTACAAAGTACCAACCCTCATTGATGCTCTCGACCATATTAATGAGCCCAAGAGACCAACAGACAAGCCACTCCATCTCCCACTTCAAGATGTTTACAAGATTGGTGGTATTGGGACTGTCCCAGTTGGTCGTGTAAAGACTGGTGTGATCAAGCCTGGTATGGTTGTGACCTTTGGCCCTACTGGTTTGACAACTGAAGTCAAGTCTGTTGAGATGCACCACGTAGCTCTTCAGGAGGCACTCCCTGGTGACAATGTTGGGTTAAATGTTAAGAATGTTGATGTTAAGGATATTAAGCGTGGTTTGGTTGCCTCAAACTCCAAAGATGACCCAGCTAAGGGGGCAACCAGTTTCACTGCCCAGGTCATCATCATGAACCATCCTGGCCAGATTGGAAATGGATATGCACCAGTGCTTGACTGCCACACTTCCCACATTGCTGTCAAGTTTGTTGAGATCTTGACCAAGATTGACAGGCGTTTAGGTAAGGAACTTGAGAAGGAGCCTAAGTTCTTGAAGAATGGTGATGCTGGTATGGTTAAGATGATTCCCACTAAGCCCATGGTTGTTGAGACCTTTGCCGAATACCCACCATTGGGTCGTTTCACTGTGAGAGACATGAGGCAAACTGTTACTGTCGGTGTTGTTGAGAATGTTGACAAGAAGGACCCAACTGGTGCCAAGGTGACCAAGGCTGCCCAGAAGAAGGGAAAGTGAACAGTGCAGTGTGATGCTAGTGTTTCAAATGCTATTTATTTTCATCAAGTGTGCTATCTAGACTCTCTTTTGTTTACTTCTGCTATAGTTTTGTCTTTGATTTTCTTTTTAGGCTCTTATTTTCTGCCTTGTATGTCATGTAACCATTCTCAGAACTGGGTACTTGACAGGCGGTGGCGAGCATGATTTGGAGTCTGTTTTCTTTTTGTTGAGGTGCCTTGGTTTTCTAGGTGCCTCGGGATATTTTCTTTTGGTGTTGCCTAAGTTATATTTTATGAGCTTTTAAATTTTTCTACTTGTTCTTGTTTGTTGAAGATTTGGAGTTATAATGCTGCTGGGGAATCAGTTCAGCTTTAGAATTAGTTGTGGTTGTTCATCTTTATCATACTTGATATGTTATCTAAGAATTCAAATGTTCTTTTCTTAACCTTGTTGATTGGTGTTTTTGTTGAATGAGGGAGTCAATAGATGACATGGTGATGTTGATTTTTGAATTGAGCTGGTCAAATGAAGCATAGTAGTCCACTGCCAAAAACCTGCCCCCCTCCTTCTACCTGTTCTCCACATATCTGTAACGACCCTAAAAACGAACTAGTGAAACTAGAGCCTCACATGTGAGTTTGGAGTTGAGAACTTGATGAAATGATGAGAAATGACAGTGACGTCCGGAAACCAGTCGTTTGAACTAGTGAGTTGTAAGGGTCTTGTCGTTGAAGTTTGGAGTGTTGTTTAAGGGCTTAAGGGGTTGATTAGCTAGTTGATTAATCACCTTTATAAGCTAGC
>JAJOOE010024000.1:0-12923 GCA_036250405.1 Solanum raphanifolium | reverse complement strand
TAATAAATATATGTTTTAACCAATATTATAAAAAATAATTGATTTATATTTTTTAATTTAGTATATTTAATTAAATTAATCATAAAAACTAAAAGTACAAAATTTCTATTAGCATCATGAAATGTATTGTTTGACAAAAATATTAATATTATAAATATAATGTCAAAAAATTAAAACATTTGACAAATAGATAATCTATCATGTCTACCTAAAAAATAGATTGTCATGTAAAATGTCCGGTCAATACTTCTTAAACAAATGGAATTGAAAATATAACATAAGTTAAAAATTCGAAACAAAAAGAATAGCATAATACTCTTATGTCAAATTTCATCATGACATGCATAAATATGATTTTTTTTTTTTAAAAAATGTAAGTCCATAGCCTTATTCAACAATGTATTCTATTTTAACCTAAAAATTATAATACACAAAATTATACTAATGAAAATAAAAATAAAAATAAAAAGTGAAAAATTTATAAATGACATTTATAAGACTAATATTTTCAATTTATAGCAGTAGAATAAAAGTTTCAAGTTGTAACAATAAAAAATTTCAGGTTGTAACAATTTATAAAAAAAAAGTTTTTTTAATTAATTGTAGAAAATCAGTTTTGAAAAAAAAAAAAAGATAAAAAAGGAAAACAAATCGATTTTGAAAAAAAAAGGAAGATAAAAAACGAATAAAGATGTATTAATTATTTTTTAATTCATTGATGATAATTGTTAATTAGCATAAATTTAGGAGATTCAAACTAATTAGTAATATTTATTTTCCTTATTTCACTCTAATCTGTTAACATTAATTAAAAAATCAGATTTTATTCATTTTGTTCAAAGTTTCTCTCTCTTCATTTTTTTCTCTAGAATTTTAGTTATAACATTTTACTAAAATGAAAAACGATTTAAAATAACAGTAAAGATCAATTAGTGTGAAAAATAAGTAAGGTAAAAACGGATATTTTAGTAGTAAATAATTTGAAAATATTAATGATAATTAATAAGAGACATAAAAATAGAAGAGTCATAACAAGGAATATATATTTTCCTTATTTAGCTCAAAGCAGTTATTGGCATTTTGGAATAGATTTCTTTTCTTTTCTTCAAACGTATCTCTCTCTTCTCAATATTTTCGTTGGTTAGTCATCACTCTCGTCTAATTTCTATTCGTTTTTATTCAATAATCTTCATTTTCTTGCAATGGACTGTTTCTTATCAACATTAATAAATCAAGGTGGTAGATAGAACCCTTCAGGTTAGTGTTCTTTCAGATATTTTATTTGTATTGGTAACAAAATGTAACAAAAATTATGAACATTCAAATTGGAATTTTTTTTAAGATTTCATTTGTGTACAATAATTTTAATTAAGGTGTTTTTTTGTTTTATATACTGTTAGATTTTGATATGAACAATCATTTTTTTTTGTGTTTCTGATTTAAAATTACATAAAATTTGTTTGAAATTGATATATTGGTTATAACATGTTGGTACGATTCTGGTACTATTTATTCTGGTGGCGTGATTTTGGTATGAATAAGTAATGACTTATGACATGAAATAGGTATGATTTTGGCATTCAATAGATATAAAAAGTGTGCATAAAAATTGTATGAAATTTGTATACTGATTTCTGATTTTTTGTTGTGTATAATAATTTTAATTATGACATTTTTTAAAAGTATAATGTTGCATTTTGAACATTTAATTTGTTCATTATTTGTCTGAATCAGATATCATTTTTTTGGTTGTATACTACTTATAACAGACATGTATGGCAATTTGTAATGTTTTTTGGTACGATTCTGGTATGATTGATTATTTTTTTTGGCATTATATTGGAATGAATTTTGGAATAATAATGTAATGAATTTGGTATATTGTGTATTTAATAAATGACAATTAATAGATAGAAATGGAATTGTTTTGGTATTATAGTGGCATGATCCTAGTATGAATAATTGATGAAATTTGGCATGAAATAGGTATGAAATGTGTGAATAAACTTGAACGCTGGAAGGGGTTTTCTGATGTGAAATTCAAGAGGTCTAAAGTTACATGCAATACATGTCGTCGAGAGGGTCACAACAGGAAGACATGTTCAAATTATCCTGCACAAAAAAAAGTCATAATTTATAATTATGACAGACTCATGTTTTGATTTATTCTGTCTTTTACTAACAAATTATAATTTCAGAATATTTATTATGAGTATTGTAAAATATGTTTTTATGTATTCATTGTATTTCAAATATATAGTGAACAATTTATTAAGTAATGCTGGTATGCAATTGGTATCTATTTGGTATGCAATTGAAGTCACACAAATACTAGTTTATTGTAATTTTCAATTAGTACTCTTTTGGTATCCACTTGGTGTCCGACTTGAAAAAAATATAAAACAAGATGTAATTGACGTGGATACAATATAAAATGGTCACAATTTTACATTGTCAGCTTCATTCTTCCCAGATTTATACAAGGTGGATACCAACTTCATACATTTTTTATTTTTTAATGTTTGTCTTAAATTCTCAAGTTAAAATACCAAATGTATACGATACCAATTTAATGTCATTCTTATTTTTCAATTTGGAGATCAAGTTGATACAATGTAAGCCAATATATCAACATTACTTAATCAAATGTTCATTGTTTTTCAAATATATAGTGAACAATTGATTAAGTAATGCTGGAATGCAATTGGTATCCATTTGGTATGCAATTGAAATCACATAAATACTACTCCCTCCGTCTCATTTTATATGAGATACTTTGACTCGGCAGGAGTTTAAGAAAGAAAGGAAGACTTTTAAAACTTGTGGTCCAAAATGAATGATAGAAATTTGTGTGACTGTAAATCATTTCATTAAGGGTAAAATAGATATTTTATAGTTAGATTGTTACTTTATATAGAAATGTGTCATTCTTTTTGGGACTGACTAAAAAGGAAAGTGAGTCATATAAATTGGGACAGAGGGAGTAGTTAGTGTAATTTCCAATTGGTATTCTTTTGGTATCCACCTGATGTCCGACTTGAAAAAATTATAAAACAAGATGTAATTGAGGTGAATACAATATAAAATGGTCATTGTTTTACATTGTCAGCTTCATTCTTTCCAGATTTATACAAATTAGATACCAATTAAATGTCATTCTTATTTTTCAATTTGGAGATCAATTAGATAGAATGTAAGCCAACATAAAATATTTCATGTAATTTTAATTGGTGTCCATTTGATTTCGAACTGATATCGCATTGCAAAAATAGAAACAATAAGATGTATTTAAGATTTCAAACCAAGTTATCCAAACTAAAACTAGTTAATGATGTATCCAATTGGTATGCATTTTGTATACCACCGGCATCCCACTGAAAAATTATAAGAAACAAAACGTAAAACTAGGTAATGTGTTATTCATTTGATATCTATTTGGAAAGCTCAAGTGTAACAATGTATACAATTGTGGTGTACTATGTTTTTGAGGTGTTTTTCAAGACTAAAGTCTAATAAAAATTTGGCTAATGCTGATATTCAAATTGTATAAACTTGATATCCAACTTGAAAACTTTTGACAAATTAAAAATAAAATTGTATGAAGTTGGTATCCAACTTAAACAAATTACTAAAAGAAATAAATTTGAAATGTTAAACAATGCATATTGTATTGTTGCAAAAAACTGTAGCAAAAATAAATATATATCATTCAAAAATTAAAAAAACATGTAAAAATACATGACAATGAATATACATATAGATGCATAGATCATGTCAATTTCATGCCAACATTAAACAAATTTCATACCAGAATCATATGCATAAAGATACAGTTTTTTTTTTTTTTAATCCTACTAAATTGAATAATTGCTAAAATAATCTAACAACTTTTTTGCCTTTTTTGAAATTGAAATTTTCGAGTCATCTTTCATTGTTGCTCTTCTTTTAAAGGGTTTTGATGACTGACACCATTCGACATTTGTTGTTTTTTTTTAAAAAAAAATCTCGCTTACAAAATCTGAGTCTGAATTCGAAGGGGGTTCCACCATTTTCCCTTTTCTCTTTTGTTTCTTTTGATTTGGAGGACTTGCAATTTTCTTTGCTTCTCTTTTCTTCTTCTTTTTTGAAATTTGTTTCTTCTTTTGTGGGGTAACAACTTTTCTCGCCGAACTTGCATTCTTGTTGGTCGGCGGCGATTGAGTCAATATGTTAAAAGTTGAAGCCTCAATTTCAATAGTAGAACTCATTTAGACTAATCTAGGGTTCTTTCTAAGAGTATGCTCAAGTTTCTTCTACATTGTTTTCACAGATTTGGCCTTTCTTTTGATTATAGGATGAAGATGTCAAATTATTGTGATAGAGAGATGATTTACTATTTCTAAGGAAGATGAATGAAGAGGTGAGAGAGAAATGTTTAATTTTTGAACGTGGGGGTGGTTGGGTGCTATTATGGTATGTGAGAAAAATAGAAGAAACGTGGTGGTTGGGAGGTGGAGTTTGAAGTGTGACAGTAAAACAAATACAAGAAAAGGTAAATTCCTAAAAAAAACAAATAATTATGATTGATTCTTTAATTATATCACATAATAATTAAAATATAATTATAAAATATTAATTATTTAATAAAGTGGAATTAAATAAAAACTGATCTGTTATAACCCGCAATTAAAATGTTACAAGCAATAATATTTTAAAAGTAGATTTAAAACCCGTAATATTACTCCTTAAATATATATGTGGGGTGATTTTTCCAAATAAAAATATAGATAATACGAAAAATTGCATGGAATCACATAAAGTAAAAGTTGAGGAAATGAAATATAAATAATTTTTTTTTTAGAAAACATTAGAATAATAAAAATGAAAAAAGAATTTAAAAGAAACGTGGTGGTTGGGAGGTGGGGTTTGAAGTGTGACAGTAAAAAAATACAAAAATCAAGGTAAATTCCTAAAAATGGGTAACAAATAATTATGATTGATTCTTTAATTATATCACATACTAATTAAAATATAATTATAAATTATTAATTATTTAATAAAGTGGAATTAAAATAAAAACTGATCTGTTATAACCCGCAATTAAAATGTTATAAGCAATAATATTTTAAAAGTAGATTTAAACTCGTAATATTATTCCTTAAATATATATGTGGGGTGATTTTTCCAAATAAAAATATAGATAATACGAAAAATTGCATGGAATCACATGAAGTAAAAGTTGAGGAAATAAAATATAAATAATAATTTTTTTTAGAAAATATTAGAATAATAAAAATAAAAAAAGAATTTAAAATAATAAAATAAAAAATAAATAAAAACGAAAAAAATAAAAACAAAACTAAAAGAAAGATATTAAAAAATAGTCCGCTTGTAATTACATTTTTGTAACTACCGTCTACAACAATTCATTCACAACCTCCCATGTGAATTGAAGAGTATAATTAGCACGTGTCAATTATACTCAATTACTCGTGGACTAAATAATTACGTGATCAATCAAAATATAATTACACCAAATCGAATTAGCATGCCCTAACTCAATTTTTTTTAAAAGCATTGACAACTTTGTTCCAAAGAAATCGTTGTTTCTTGTGACCCCCTTAACATTAGTCTCCCATCTAACTAGTAGTAATCTATTGTACCTCCCCGGCAAGAGAGGAGAACCCATCTCCCACTCGTCTGAAACACGCACCACCATTATAGCTCTTTGCTTTACTTGTAAGTTTGCGTTACATATGCTTATGATACCATTAATTTGTCTACTTATCCGCAGATCTGTAATTTGATTTTGTGTTTATTCGATTTGGGTTGTTGGAGTTTGACAGTTTGTGTTTTTGTAATAGGCAAGTATGAGTATCAATATGTATACGGGGTTCACCAGGCTTTGCAAGGGTCTTGCGGTTGTGCTTGTAGGCGGTCACATTGTTGTTCAGATTCTTCCTTCTGCTCTTTCTTATCTTGCTCTCATACCTGCCAAGTACTCTTTCTATCTCCTCTTTAATTACTATTTGATTTTGCTTGTCGAATCACCGGATTTTTAGAATTGGAATTACCTACTTTATGATGATAATGTAGTTTCTCTATCTGTAAATGCTTCAATTGAATCTCAACTTCATGGATCATGTGCTGATCTCTTTAATACATGTATCCTTTTCTGAAATGGTCCTCATTAGAAGAAAAAAAAGTTTCTTTTGAAATGCTAGATAAAGACTTGCTTGGTGAGCTATGAAATTACTGAATATCTCTTTAAGAAATGGAAAATTTTGGACTGAGTATATGGTGCTCCTTGTGGTTCTTGACGTGAATGTTCCAATTTCAAGGCAGCTTTCTTGTGCTTGAGTTCCTGAGTATAGGCTGAATTCATGGACTACAGACGCAGATCTAGGATTTAAATTTTATGGGTTCAATCTTTAAGGTTCTTAGTATTGAACTCTTTGTATTTGTAAAACTATTGGTTCAAACTTACTATTATTGCCATTTTAGTGAACATAAATTTATATTTCGCGATAAAAGATTGGGTACAAATGAAGCATTTTGCCTGTCACTGATGTATGTCCCCTCAAACTTGCCTCATTTTTCCATTTAGACACTTGAGTGGTGGAACTCTAGTATCTGTTAAGGAAGATTCGACTATGTGTTAGATTTCAAGATGAAAGCCTTAAAAGAGAATCTTAAAGTTTGGAGCAAGACACTTCAAGGCAATTTAGGGCTACAAAAGCAGAGTATCCTTAACCAAATGGCAGCCCTAGAAGAGATTTGAGATCAAAGATGTTTAAATGATGATGAGAACTACCTGAAGGCTACGCTAGAGGTAGAATTTGAGTATATTGCTGAAAAAGTGGAAGTTACGTAGAGACAAAGATCCTGGGTATTATGGCTCAAAGAAGGGGATAGACATACAAAGTTCTTCCATAGATCTGCTAACAATCACAGAAGTTATAACAACATTGACTGTCTGTAGGTTAATGGGGAAAACTTAGTAGATCCAGATGACATCAAGAGAGAAATGGTCAACTTATAGCAGGAACTATACTCTGAACTGAGGAATGCAG
The DNA here is from genome assembly GCA_036250405.1 of Solanum raphanifolium. NCBI lineage: Eukaryota > Viridiplantae > Streptophyta > Magnoliopsida > Solanales > Solanaceae > Solanum > Solanum raphanifolium. The sequence goes on along the minus strand of JAJOOE010024000.1, from coordinate 5,871 downwards.
ACCTCAATTTAATTTTAGAGAAGAATTTCTTAGTAGTAAAGAAGAAAACCAAATGCTACAGTGCCAATTTGGCAAGAAGTGAAAGATAGTGTGGTGGCATGTGCTGGTGACAAATCTCCTGGACCAGCTGGCTACACAATGGTGTGTCATTCAGTGTTGGAGGTAGTGAAGAAAGAGGTATGGGCTGCTATACAAAATTGTGATGATCAGTGCTTTTTCGAGAAGAGCTTCAATGCTACCTTCATAGCATTGATTCCTAAGAAGGTGGGAGCAAAAGAGCTTAAGGATTTCAGCCCCATCAGATTGACAAGGTGCATCTATAAAGTCATCTCAAAACTATTGACTGAGAGGCTTAAGAGAGTGATATCTAAGCTGGTTAATCTTCAATAGATGGCTTTTATTGAGGGTAAACAGACTATGGATGCTATTCTTGTAGCAAATGAATGTGTGGACACAAGGGTCATAGATGGGATTACTGAGGTTCTACGCAACCTAGACATTGAGAAGGCATACATGATCACCTCAACTGGGCCTACTTATGGAAGACTCTGGAAAAAAGGGGATTTGGTGGGAGATGGATAGAATGGATCAAAATCTGCACCAGCTCAGTTAAATTATCAGTTAATGATTCTCCAACTGGTTTCTTCTTCTCTGGAAGAGGATTAAGACAAGGCGACTTTTTGTCTCCTTTCTTATTCATTATAGCCATGGAGGGTTTGAGTGACATGCTTAAAACAACTCAGTTTACCAACTGGATCAGAGTTTGAAATGAGCAGTCTGGCCAACATAAGGGGGTAGATTTTTATTTTTGATGACAAGGGAAACCGCAGCCGCTACCCTTGCACCCAGGGTAAAACCCCCGCTTCTATGCATTAGCTTGCAAACTGGGGGGTAGAATTGGGGAGTTATCAACAGTCTATTTGAGTATACCATTAGGGGCAGAAAACAAATTTAAATCTGCATGGAACTCAGTGTCGGAAAAGTGTGAAAAGAAACTAGTTAGTTTGGAAGGACAATACTTATCTCTATGGGGAAGACTGACCTTGGTCAACAGTGTTCTAGATGCCTTGCCAACATATATGATGTCTCTTTTTCCTATGCCACTTAATGTAGCCAATAAGCTTGATGAAGTTGGAAGAAACTTTTTGTGGCAGGGGAATAGTCCGACAAAGAAGATCCACCTGGTTAAGTGGGACATTGTTACAAAATGCAAGAAGGAAGGTGGAATAAGTGTAAAAAATTTGAGGATTCAAAAACAAAGTCTTATGCTTAAATGGCTTTGGAGGTTCTCAACTCCAGAACAATCATTGTGGTAGGAGACTATCATATCAAAGTATGGTATGGAAGATAAGTGGATCACCAATGAAGTGAATGCACATATGGAGTCAGTTTATGGAGATCAATGAGAAACAACTGGCCTATATTGTATAATAGATCCAGCATCCAGGTAGGAGATGGGGAAAAACATCCTTCTGGGATGATGTATCGCTAGGCCAATCTTCTTTGATGCAACAGTTTCCAGATTTATACTATTTGAACCAATGGAAGGATGCAACAGTGGCGCGAAAGCTGGCCTGGCCACCATAGTCATCGAAAAAGAAGAAGAATGCAACAGTGAAGGAGGTAAGGGATAATACAGGATGGAATATCAGCTTCAGTAGGCTATTAAACGATTGGGAGGTTGACAGGCTACTGGAGTTTCTCAAAACACTTGAATCATTTTAGGATTCAATGCCAATGAGGACTGCAGATTCTGGTTAGCAGGTAGCAGAGGCAGATTCACATGTTAATTCAGCTTACAAGACACTTAATAAGTCTAGCTCTTGGCCTAGGAAGCACATCTGGAGAACTAAGATACCATACAAGGTGAATTGTTTTGTTTGGTTCGTAGTCAAGCAAGCTTGCTTGACAAAGGACAAGTTACTGAGAAGGGGAATGCAACTTAGATCTATCTTTCTTTTTTGTTGTGAGACTGCGGAAACAAACAACCACCTATTTCTGCATTGCAGAGTAACTACTCAACTTTGGGACATTTTTCTTACTATGATTGGTTTGAAATGGTCTATGCCTCAGTCTACTTTAGACATCTTTACAGTTGGAACAAAAGGGGAAGTAGCATAGACCAAAAAAGAAGATGGAGGCTGATCCCAGGTTGTATTTAGTGGACATCTGGAGGGGAAAGAATCTATGATGCTTTGAAGGAAAGAGCAACCCAATCCAGAAGATAAAATTAAATTGTATTTTACTTTTTCACTTTTGGTATAAACAAGAGTACATAGAAAATACTGAGACTTCAATGCAGTTGTTAGAGTCTCTTTAGATCTTCTTGCTCTCGTTACATGTAATTATGGCTTAACAACACTTTTTGGTTAATACAATATGTTACCTTATCAAAAAAAAAAGATTGTGCAAACATTTGTTCTTAATCCTAGAAATGTGACTTTTGTGGCTTTTGAAACACACTCTATTCCTTTCCAACTAGAGTCCAAAAGATGCATAGAGAAATAGTGAACCAAATCTTTTTTGAAACTGGTAACTTTAAAATAGTGAACCAAATCTGTTTCATATCATTTTGAAATTCGTGTCCTTGCCAGCACTCTAACAAACCCCTATGTTGTTAGGCATTGTCCAAGGAATACCACAATGTTTAGGAATATGTCCCAACACTGCCTGAAGCACTTGCAATGGAGAAATAGGTGTTTTATTGATTCTTGAACCTCCAAATAACATCTATTAGCAAGAAATAGGGGGCATATCTTGGTTTATCAAAGGCAAAAAGCGCAAAAAAGGGTAAGAGATTTGTTGGTTCTTGAGGCACAATGTACAAATGAAGTGTGGAAGGTAGCAGGTACCCCATGGAACTAATCGAGGTGTGTGCAAGTTGGCTTGGACACCATAGTTATAAAGAAATGCAGGCATTAATGAAGATAGAGACGTGCCCCTATCCAAGGAACCCTGTAGGGCCGGTTGAAGGCAGCGGCTGCAATAGTGATACGGTGGTGGTTATAGTAGGTATCATGGTGGTGGTGGAGGATGCATGGGTGGAGGAAGTGGGTGTTTAAGTGTTGTGATACTGGACATTTTGCTAGGACTGATATTCAGGGAGGCGGAGGTGGTGGCTCTATGACAGTGAAGATGGGAGCTACTCCAGTGATGGTGGCATAGGTGGTTGTTTCCATAGTGTGGAAGAAAGTCATTTTGCGCGAGAATGTCCCAATAGTAATCGAGTTTTGGTAGAAACAAAGAGGGTAAATGTGTATTTTCACATTTGCACTTTGTTTTCTATGCACTCTCCTTTTTTCTCGGTCGTTTTCATTTTGAATTGTTTAAAGGGATGAACCATTTGATGTTCTCAACTTATCATTGCATATGGTCACTTTTTCCTTTCCAAGTATGATTAGGATATGGTTCTTGCTTTGTTATTTCCTTTTAGGAGTAGTAGTGGTTATAGGTTAGTATTTCAGCTTGAAGCTTTTCAAAATGTGCACTTTTGACATGTGTACGTACATGTTTGGAAGATTTACCAATCATCAAAAATGAAATGGCAGTGAAGGTTCAACATGTGCACCTCATAGTACTGTAGTCTTGAAGTACATTTGATCTTTTTGGAGCAAGTTTGGTGAAAATTCAGGATTTCTTCTGGGAAATGGTAGGATTAAGGTTTTGGGATGCTTGGTTGGGACACTCACCTTTAAATATCAGTTTCCGGGCTGGGATCTTTTCTTCAGAAGGAACATCAATGATTGGGAGTTAGAAATGATGTGTATTTTGTGACAAATGCTTGGCAATACTATTTCAGTCATCAAAAGCCTAACTCAATGGAAGGGTCATTCTGGTGGATGTTTTTCAGTAAAATCATGCTTCTTGTTGTTGATTTCTCACAACACAAGCTTCTGCTATAGAAGAAAATTTGTTACAGCAAGGCGCCCTTAAGGTGTCTTCTTATTGTTGATTTGTGCCTAAGGAGGCTTGCGACTGACCTTCAGAAAAGAGGATTCCCACTTTGTTGCATATGTTCTCTTTGCGACATGCAATAGGAGATGTTTATCACATTTTTCTTCACTGCAAGGTTAAAGTCAAATTGTGGAGCATGATTTTTTTCTTCATCTTGGATGTAAGCTAGACCACCAAATTCCATATTGGATTTTCTCAACTGCTGTAATAGTAAAACTTCTCAGTAAGAAGGCTTCTAGATCTGGAACACTATTCCTCATGTTATTTGGGAAACAATTTGGGCAGAAAGAAATAGTAGAATTTTCAATGGCAAAATAGAAATATTCTTAACCATAAACATAAATCTATTTTTCTTTGTGAACCTTTGGTGAACTCTGGTCTTTGTACATCAGATGTTATTGGGGACATGCAAAATCTGTAATTATGTTATATGCACTTAGTATTGTTGTATTATTAATAAAGATCATTGTTACTTTTCAAAAGAATGTTAGCACAAGAAAGTTGGAGGATAAAAATAACTCAGATATACTTTTTATTGTAAGTAACATAGTCACGAGAATTGTCATCAACAATTGTCATGAAGGAAGAATAAAGCTGACCCGTCTTGTAGTGTGGATATCCAAATGAACTTCAAATATACACACATCCTACTTGAGAAAGAAGCTCAAGCTTATTTCTGAAACTGACACGTACTGCAAGAACCTTTTGACTATTAATGGCTTTTCCTTGGGATATGGATCTGAAAAATTTTCCCCTGAAATCTTGAAACACTTTCCCTTTTTTGTTTTTAACTTTTCTTTTTTCCTTTTTAATCGGCCTCCTTTTTAAATATTTTATCAAACTTGTAAATTGCCTTCATTCAATAAGGTGGGGAAGGAGGGCGGACTCTTTATTACAAGTAAAAGTAGCTATTATCATATCGTGGGATAGCAAATATAACATTTCATTTTGAGGATTCATATAGCCAAAGCAACTTGTTGGGGATTGCGGCATTGTTATTAATTGTTATTGTTGTAGTATATAGATTTTTCCTTTTGCCTCTTAAACTTCTTAATTCATGGGATTTACATAAGTTTTATGCCAATTGCATGTTACTAATCACAAAAGAAAGAAAATGAAAAAAATGATTCCTTATGTTTGGGGACAGTTTAAGTGTCTTTTGAATATACTCCTATACTCCTTATAAGTTTTGGTTTATAAGTTTGTCAACAGTAATCACTTTTAGGGTCTGTCAAATATTTAGCAAACTTTGATGGCTCAATTTAATGGATGTGATTTTTTTTTTTTTTTTTACCCCAATGGCTTTGGTCTGTGATGGTAAGAACAAAATGCATGATGTGTAGATGAAGTGCACGTCATGTGTTCAAATCATGTCAGATAAAAACCTGGTACTTGAGTAGGGAAGGGTAGAGAGGCAGATCCATTATCCACCAAGTTTCAAACCTTGCACTACTGGCTCTCGTGGATTTTCGATTTTTTGAAAAATATCTAATCAGAAACACTAGGAAAATTCCATCATATCTCATAAATCGCAGCACCAAAAATTGCACTAGATATCGGAAATGAACGAAATACGAGAAAAACTACCTCAAAAATTGTATCACATACCAAAAACAGCAGAATCTGCACCTCCGAATGTATGTTCCTGCTAAATATTTTTTTTCACTGTTCCAGTTTAATCCAACTAGAGTTTGTTAAAAATTTACCAAGAAAAAATGCTTACTTTTGGCAAACTTAAAGGACAAACTGCTCATTTTAGACCTAGCCCCTAACACGAGACCATTTTTGTCATGTTGTCCTTTTACTTTTCTTATGTTAAAAAATAAATAAATAGAAAAATAAAATAATATCTATCTATATATATATATATATATATATATATATATATATATATATATATATATATATATATATATA
>JAJOOE010023999.1:0-14796 GCA_036250405.1 Solanum raphanifolium | reverse complement strand
AGTATGACAACAGAAGTAGAAGAACAAAATAAAGAAAAAATCATAAACCGAAATCTAATGACAAAATTAGCAATATGTAATATGTGTTATATAGATGAATATACATGCGCATTTAGAGAATACTATTATAAAGGAACATATAGCATAGAAGAAAGTAAAGAAATAAGAAAATTATATTTTACAAAACTACCAGAACATTTTAATTCAAAAGTAATAAAAAGTTGAAATGAAGCAGGATTAACAAATACCTTAGGAGCTAGAATAAAATTCTTACAACGATGGTTTATAAAACTGTGTGAAAAACATAGACATTGAAATAGGAAGATCAATTTAGAACATTCAATCTTGCCTCTAATGACCTAAACCCACAATGATCACCTTCATAAACTTAGATTGGGGTTCATCAAGGAATTCACATGAAAAAATCATATAATCATCAAAAAAACACAATTCAAACATAATTGAATGCTATCCACTACTTTGGAATCACAATCAAGCCTTACCCATAATGTGATCACAACCCTAGCTAAATTGGGGTATTTTGGATTCACAATTGAGGGGTATCTATGGGGGATCCATGGGTGGAAGAACCCATGGATGAAGGAGCTTTACATACCTTCAATCAAAGCCCTAAAAAAAGCTTGAATCCAATGGAGAAACGACCTAGATTCTGCCCCTCTTCTTCTTCTTCTTCTTCTATTCTAGAGAGAGGATTGCTTAGAGAGTAATTTGCGGGTCTTTAGATGAATGACTTAAAGTGATTAATTTGGGGGGTCTATTATACTTATATAGGTGTTAATTTAACTCATTAACTTACCTATATTAACCCCTAATTAATAACTAACCCAACACCAAACTTCTAACTTAAAACGAAAAGCTGAAAAACTGGCAGCATCTACGTTTGGTCATCCACGGACCGTAGATTGATCTACTGTCCGTGGTTTGGTCTCGTGGTTTGAATCTGGGAGTCTAAATGTTGCAGGCCTCTATAAAAACTAAGTATGGACCTACGTTCTTGACCTACGGGGCGTCAACCAACCTTCTGGCCGTCAATGGCCATCCGTAGGTCACCTCAAAACTGTCTTAGTGAACTGTTTTGGGGGTCTTGGACCCAAACGATTCCATGACATAATTTAGGGTCTTTTTAGCTTAAATAGGTGATTAACTAACTAACTAACCAACCCCCTAATCCCTTAATCAATCAACCAACTAAACTTCAAATCATCAACTTGAAACTAACACTCCAAAAGTTGGCAGCATCTACGATTGCCCATCCACGGATCGTGGATGGGTCTACGGGCCGTACTGTGCCTCCATAAATTGGGGATGGGGCTAATAATTGAAGGAAAGCCTCCCTAGGATAATTCCTCATCCATGCCCATGACCTACGGGGCGTGGATTAATCTACTGAACGTAGATAGCAACCGTAGACCACTAAAGGCTGCTTTTGTGGACTGTTTTTGGGGTCCTCCTCAAGGACCCCTCGAGTGGTCTTTGGGGAGTCGTAACCAAACGTTTAAACCCTAAACATGTCCATCTAAGTAGGGGAACCATTTCTACAAGTTTTAACCCTCAAAAAACACACCAAACTTCAACGACAAGACACTAGAACACACTAGTTCAAATGACTAGTTTCCGGAGATTATAGCCGTTTCTTGACGTTTGACCTCTAAAATCACCAAACTAACTTCAATAGCCATTATTCATCATTTAGACAAGTTTCCAACTATAAATTAACATGTGAGGCTCTAAAATCACCTACAAGCTTCCATTAGATCCTAGCTTGGTCCAACTAGTTTCTACGGGGTGTAACAAAAACAAACAATACATGATTTGAATTTTGATTGTGATAAATATGGTATCAGAATCAGACTCTTGTAATACGATCAACGATGGTAGGATTTTCTTAGTGAGTACGTTAAGATCGTATGACAGGGTGCTCATGATAAAGGTCAAGATGATGAGACTGGACGAAATAGAATGACCAGCATTGTAATGACCCTTAAAGTAATTTTTGGAATTTTTTTATAAAATTACAATTTTACCCCCTTCCAATAGTTTCCTTCAGTCATGTTTGATCAGTTCATGAAGTTTGTTTTTGAAATTGATTGAAAAGTTATAGTTTTTGGAACTTTTTAGTTTTGGGAGGTTAAAAGTTGTTAAAGTCAATTTTTATAATAAATGGAGTTTGAAGTCTGGAAATGAAATTTCGTCTGTTCCATCAGCTCTGAAATGTTGAATTTGGTCTATGAGTGTTGCCATCTTCTACTTTGGAGTTGTTTCGTGGCTTTGAGGCATTGAGGTGAAGTTAAAGTGAATTAATACTTTGAGTTGACTTTGGTCAATGTTCAAAATTCGGACACCCGAATCATAGTTTTGACAATTTCATTTGATTTGGAGTATTATTTTAGGCCTATGTGCAGTCTTGGTTGAATTTTTATAAGTCTCGAGGGTAGTTTGGTATATATTTAGCTGTAAGTTAATTTATTATGACTTTCATGGATTTCGGGTAAAGGAGACCTTGTGGATCTATATTGTAATGACGAAGAAGGTCATTTTTAGAAACTTTCATAAAATTACCATTTTACCCCTCTCGTTACTGACCCAGAGTCATTTCTGATTGGATTTTAAAATTTGATTTGAACATTGAGTTAAAAGTTGTGAATTATGGAAGTTTTTGAATTCAAAGGCTTGCAATAGTAGAAAAGCTCTACACAAATTGTTGGTAATAGCCCGCAAGTCCCACAAACTTTGGATCCCCGAAACTGATGTAGGTCAGGTCCAACCCCTCAATGCCTCAATATTGGCTAGATGTACCTTAATACCCTCCTTGGACACCACGTGTCCGAAAAATGCCACATAATCAAGCCAAAACTCACACTTTGAAAACTTGGCATAGAGTTTCTCTTCTCTCAAATGTCGATCCTGGTCTCCCTTAGTCTTGTAGTACACCAAGATGCCGTCAATCAACACTATCACAAAGGAATCATGATAAGTTTGGAACAACCCGTTCATCAACTCCATGAACGTTGCAGGGGCATTAGTTAAACAAAAAGACATCACAAGAAACTTATAGTGCCCAAAACTAGTCCTAAATGTTGTCTTACGGATATCCGATTCCCTAATCTTCAGTTGATGATAACCGGACCTTAAATCAATCTTAGAAACAGAGATGTACCCTATAGCTTATCAATAAAATCAACGATATAAGGAAGAGGATACTTGTTATTCACTGTAACTTTGTTCAACTGTCAATAATCCATACACATCCTCATTGATCCATCCTTCTTCCTCACAAACAACAAAGGAGCATGGGGAAACACTAGGGGTGAATAAACCCCTTACTCAAAAAATTGGTAACTGATCCTTCAATTCATTCAACTAAGCTGGAGCCATATGATATGAACCAATAAAGATGGGCTTGATGCTAGCTCGAAGTCAATGGCAAAGTAAATATCTCTATCCGGATAAACACGTGGAAGATTAATAGGAAACACATCTGAAAACTCTCAAACTACAGGTACATAATCCATGGGAGATGGCTCAATGCTATTGTCTCAAATTAAAGCCAAATAGCTCAAACTCCCTCTATCAACTAATGTCAGAGCTTGAATGAAGAAGATAACTTTGCTATGGTAAGAACCACTAGCACCTGCCCACTCAAATCTCAGGACACTCAACATTTCTAAAGTAACAGTCTTTGCAAAACAATCGAGAATAATAAGATATAGAGAAAGGCAATGCATACCTAAGATAATGTCAAACTGTACCATTCCCAAAATGATCAAGTCTACCCAAGGATCATACCCGACCAGATGAACAAGACATGATCAATACACTTTATCATCCACTAAGGATTCAACCATTGTTGTAGAAATATGAATAGGCACATGCTGCAATCAGACATCATATGAAAGATATCAGCAAAATAGGTAGACACATATGAGAACGTAGAACGCGAATCAAACAATACAGACGCAGTTCCATGGCAAACTAAGACAATAGATGTGATCATGCCATCAGAAGTCTTAGCCTCATGCTCCCGAAAAACCATAGCACTGGCCCTCCCAACCACGTATAATCTAATTAGAACATCTACCTCCAGCTAGATATTCAGTGCCTCTAGCTAGGGGTTGAGGAAGAGTTTAGTTTGGTATAGGTGGCAAGACTTCGGGTAAGGGTGCTCCAGCTCCGCAGGATAGAAGTAGAGGTTCTACTTAGACTACAGGTTATCGTGAGGGCATGTTCTATGCTTTTCTAAGGAGGCCTGAGGCAGAGACTTCTTATGTTGTGATAACATGCATCAAATAAATTTTTTATCGACCTGTGTGTGTATTGTTGATGCAGGTTCTATTTTCTCATATGTGTCTACCTATTTTGATACTGGGTTTGATATGATATTTGATTGCATATCTATGCCTATTCATTTTTCTACACAAGTGGATGAATTCTTAGTGGTGGATCGAGTGTATCCATCCTAACTTGTTTCTTTGGCCGGGTATGATAATTGGGTGGGATTGATCATTTTGGGAATGGTCGACTTTGACGTTATAATGGGATATGGATTGACTTTCTCCGCAACGTGTTATTCTCGATTTTTATGCTAAGATTGTGACTTTAGCGATGCAAGGTGTTGATGAGTTCACAAATTGGACTCATTTAGGGCTTTATTTTAATGGAAATAGTGTCCTTGAATGCTTGTTTTACCTCAATACTTGATTAGAATGCTGAAGTTTCAGGTATATGATGTTTTAGTGGAAGCATGGACACTTAGGCGCCAAACGGAGCAAATAGGGCTGAAAAGAATAAGAAATGGAATCCTGCGGATCGCCGAGTTTAACATGGCGAGTCACCGAAACGACATAAGACGCCCTTCGTTTCAGTACGCAAAGTCTTGAAAGAAGTGGATCAAAAGGCGAGTAAAGGAGCAGTCGGTGGGTCGCCGATCAGTTTCGCGAAGCAGTGCTGTACCACCCAATGATCTATAATGCAAGGATGCTAAAGGCAAGACACTGAAGGCGATGAGCTGACCAAAGGGCGGATCGCCGATCACAATCTGTGAAAACTATAAATACTATTTAGAGTTGTAGTCTTAGGGGAGAGGGAATTGTGGAACAATTATTATTATATTTTCGCTTTAGAACTTATTCTAGCTAATATTTTCTCTCAAGTTTGGAGAGGGTTTTATGGAGACTTGAAGAAATGAGTTCTTCTTCCCCAAGTTGGAAGTGGGTCTTCTCTATTCACTTCCCTTTTCTTAATTCAAGGTTTAATCTTTTATACCCAGTTGATTTCATTATCATATTAGGTATAATTTCTTATTTCTTTATGTGTGGCTAAAAACCCCCATTCTTGGGGTGTGATTTAGCAAATATGGGTTGATATTCTTGTTGGGTCTTGCTTGCTGATAGGTTAGATGTATGTAAATGGTGATTTCACCTAGTGGTTGTGGTTTAATCCAAATGGTTTGTAGTTGCAAATACAAAGCCACCCATGTGTTTTCGGCTTGCCCGAGAGGGAGGTCGCGAAACCAGAACCACTAGACTGATGGCCTAAGGAGTTGGTCGACATGAGGTTCAGCCCAAGAGGATGAGCCCTAGTCCCATATCCTAACAGTCAACTCGAGAGAGTGAGTGAGGTAAGGTGTAGGCTGGTCTTCATGCAACAAATGGGTGTCCGAGAGGAACGCATTTGAAACGGGGTAAGTTTTCCGAGAGGGAACTTATTTCCATTTAAAGCTTAGCCTAGTCACTATTATCTTGAAAATTTCCTATTGAAAGCATGTACCCAACAATTTATCTCAACTTGTATTGCGGTCACATCCGAAGAACCTTTCCCCATACTTGATTTTCTTGTTTATTTTGTTGTTTTAGCACTTGTTACAAAATCCCCATTTGATATTTGACATTTTTGTGTCACCCCCTTTAATTTACTATGTCTTTTATCGCAAACGTCTTTAACTACGACTAACTTGAATGAAATTCTAATTGGCTGTTAAATCTCAAAAACTGCTCCCTTGGGACACGACCCCAACCCTCGGTTGGGTTACTATATTATCAATGATCGTAGACACTCATATCGTAGGATAGAGTCGTTGGTCACGATAAGCATCAAAATGGCGCCGCTGCCGGGGAGTGGTGTTATTTGAGAATTTTTAGTTTAATAGAATTGTTATTCTTATCCGTATTTTACTAACTTAACTTTTAGTTGTGTTTTAGTTATTGTGGAAACATTGCAGAAAGCATGAGTGTCAACGGTCGTAACGGGAGCCAGGTGGGCCATCAGGATGACATCAGAAATCTCCATGATGTCCAAGAACCCAATCTCAACGATCCATATCTCATGGGAGGTGTTGGAGCTATTCGTCTGCCCCCAACAGAGGGAAACATAGTATTCCACATAACAAGCACCATGTTGCAACTTCTGCAACTAAAGGGGCTTTTCAGCGGATTAGCTCATGAGGACCCACACGAGCATCTTCAAAAATTCATAGACGTGTGTGGACGATTCTCATTCAAAAACATTTTTCAGGAATCAGTTCGATTGAGGTTATTTCCTTTCTCATTAATAGGTGAGGCGTGCAAGTGGTTAGCCGAGTTGCCACATAACTCAATAACTTTGTGGGAGGAGTTGGTGAATCCATTCAATGTGTGATTTTTCCCTCCTTCGAAGATGATGACTATCCAGGATAGCATCCAAAGCTTTAACCGTCTTAATGGCGAACCTCTGCACGAAACCTGGCTCAGATTTAAAAATCTAGTGCAACAATGCCCAACATATGGTCTTCCTGAAAATGTGCTCCTTCAATACTTCTACAGGAGTCTAGACTAGGTAAACAAGGGTGTAGCTGACCAACTCTCACCCGGAGGCTTAATGCAACAACTATACACAGTGGCAGCTCAACTCCTTGATGGTATGACAACCATCAACAGGGCGTGATACACCCGCGAAGATTAAGTCTCACCGGTCACATTTCAGCTATCTAAGGAGCAGATTGAAAAAGACAATGAGAGAGATCAAAATATGGCCAAGATCCTGACACAACTTGATATTCTATCCAAAAATGTCATGGGGGCTGGTACCCGTGGTGTCAATGCTGTGGGGGTCGGGTGTGCAAATCCTGAGGAGGCATGTTTCGACGCCTTGTATAATGAAGAGGTAAAATTCCTAGCCAATCAAGGTGGTGGTTATCGATCAAATTACCCAAAGCATGGTGGAAATCAAGGTTGGGCTAGAGATGAAGGATGGAAGGATCAAGAATGGAGAGGTCGAAATCCTAATTGGAAAGATGGGGAGAACCTTTCCCCATACTTGATTTTCTTATTTATTTTGCCGTTTTAGCCCATGTTACAAAATCCCCATTTGATATTTGACACTTTCGTGTCACCCCCTTTAATTTACTATGTCTTTTATCGCAAATGTCTTTAACTACGACTAACTTGAATGAAATTCTAACTGGTTATTAATTCTTAAAAACCGCTCCCTTGGGACACGACCCCAACCCTAGGTTGGGTTACTATATTATCGATGATCGTTGACACTCATATAGTAGGATAGTGTCGTTGGTCACGATAAGCATCAGGTGTCCCGAGAGTTGAGTGGATGGGTGGTAGTGGTTCTTACCCTATAAAAGTTATCTCCTTCATCCGATCTCATAGATTGGTTGATAAAGGGTGTTTTTCCTTTTTGGGTTTCATTCGGGATTCTAGTGTTGAGCCATCTCCCATGGATTACGTATTTGTAGTTTGAGAGTTTTCGGGTGTGTTTCCTACTAATATTCAAGGATTTCTTCTGGATAGGGATATTGAATTAGCCATTGACTTAGAGCTAGACACCAAGCCCATCTCTATTGCTCCTTATATTATGGCTCCAACTCAGTTGAATGAAATAAAAGATCAGTTGCCGGATTTGTTGAGTAAGGTGTTTATTAGCCCTACTATTCCCCAATGGGGTGTTCATGTGTTGTTTTTGAGGAAGAACGATGGATCCATGAAGATGTTATTGATTATCGACAGTTGAACAATGTGACAGGGAAGAACAAAAGGATTGTTTGATAAGCTTCAGGGTGAATCTCTATTTTCTAAGATTGGTCTTAGGTTCTATTATCATCAGTAGAAGATTAGGGCATCATATATCCCTAAGAATGTTTTTAGGACTTGTTTTGAGTACTATGAGTTTCTTGTGATGTCTTTTGGTTTGACTAACGCCACTGCAACGTTCATGAAGTTGATGAACGGGGTGTTCCGACTTTAGCTGGATTCCTTTGTGATGGTGTTCAATGACGACGTCTTAGGTGTACTCCAAGACCGATATAAATAATAATCGACATTTGACTGAAGTGAAGCTTTACACCATGTTGTCAAAGTGTGAGTCTTGTCTTGATTATTTGGTATTTTACGGACACATGGTGTCCAAGGAGGATATTTGGGTAGATCCATTCAAGATTGTGTCATGACCCAAAAATGGACGTGATGACAGTTGTCTTTCCCAAAAGAGACAAGTCAGCTCAACCCAAAAAAATGAACGAAAAATGGAAAACAGTAAAAACCAAAACAAGATAAAGCGGAAAACTTATTCTTCAATTAAAATTGCCAAAATCTGGTTGTCACGTGTACAAGCCACTAAATACATAAGTGAAGAACTAAGAAATAAATACAAGTCTCAAGCTTTTTTTCTCAAATGAAAAGCAACTACATATTCAAGTTTTGACGAGCCTCGGGATCTAAATAAGGAGAACGAGATCACACGGGCTTGGGCTAGGCATCTACACAAGTGTAGAAGTAAAGGTGAGTACGAACAACACGGTATCCAACAAGCAACCTACTAACAAAGCAACTAGCTAGAATATGAATACCCTACACTCCAACCAAACCTTCTCAAACTATAACCTGCACAGAAATCAGCCCAACCTAGCAATTCTATAATGCACGAATCAGAAGCCCAATATTCACAGTTCAATAATTAACAAATTAAATAAATCAATATCAATGACAAGTTGTTTAGTAACACATAACAAGTATATCAATCATAATTCACAAGTAAATAACGCATAGGCATCAAGAGTATCAAGTCACAATGATCATAACTAACCGAAACCATTTCCCAATGGCTTTAACATTCAACGGGAAATACCTCGTCACAACAACACTCTACGGCAAAGAACTTAACATAATAACATTCACAGACAAATACCTCGGCATATTAACACTTGCTGGCAAAGACGTCAGCATAATAACACTAGCGTCAAAGACCATGACATAATAACCCTTGCCGACAAAGACCTCGGCATAATAACACTCGCTGAAAAATACCTTGGCATAATAACACCCACCGAAAAATACCTCGGCATAATAGCTTAACACATGTCTCATTACGGTGTTCAACGATCAAAGCACACAAGCAATATCACAGCACATAGAAGAGACAACAATTTGCACATTTCAAGTCCACATTCATGCTTTCAAGAATTTCGTCAACAAATCAATAAGGGTTACATTAAGGTAATTCACATCATAATGTTCCACACATAGCCTTTTTCATTTCAATCCCATTTATTAATTTAGATGTACCAAGTGGATAATTTAACCCTTCACCTCATCCCTATTACTCCCAACACACAAGCAACGAATGAAGCATACAAACTAAAAAAGAATGCATAGTTCAGGAAGCCACTTGCCTTAAATCAATCAAAAATTACCCCAATAGTTGATTCTTCCCTTTCTGAAACACTTCCAAAGCCACACAATCTATTATAATAAGTAACTATTCCCAATAATTTTTTTGGAAATAACAATACCCACATCAATCCCCTTTAAAGAAAGGTCATTCAATACAACACAAATATCAAAATGGATATTTGAATTCGGAAAAACAATACTTGAAATCATTACTCAAGGCATTAGGAACTCATTAGGGAAAATCATTTCAAAAAATGGAATTAAAAATCAGTTCAAAAACCACTTTTACTTCAAAACTCAAGTTCATGAAGTACTCCCAATTTATCAACCCAAAATCTTGATTAAACTCATAAATTCAATAATAATAATGGGTAATTGAAGATTTAGAGTTAAGAATCGTTACTCATTCCAAAACTCAAAACTTCAAAAAGATACAAAAAACCACTTTCTTAACAACTTAGCCTTTCAAACTCAAAACTTACAAATTCTCAACTTTTAACTCGAAATTTATAACCAAATTTTCAAACACAATCAAAAATCACTCGGGGTCGACATCAAGAGGGAAATGGTAATTTCCATGGAAAAACAAAAAATAACAAACCGAGTGATTACATTATCGACCACTAAAACCATGTTTGTCCTTGAACATAAGACAAAAGAAAGTACTTGGGGCTTTGAAAACCTGAAGATATATGTCACACTTATCTGACTTTGTCTCCTAAGTCGCCTCACCAACTGAATGATGCTTTCACTACATCTTTACTGAAGAAATCTCTTTGGTCCTATGTTTCCGAACCTGCCTGTCCAAAGTATTTATAGGCTCCTCCTCAAAAGATAAATGTGGACCCAACTCAACTAGATCAAAGGTAAGTCCATGGGACTCATCCGACATGTCATTCCGAAGTAAAGAAACATGAACCACGGGATCAAAAACTGACAAGCTAGGTGGAAAGGCTAACACATAGGAGACCTCTCCCACACGAATCAAAATCTCAAAGAGTTGAATGAATCTAGGGCTAAGCTTTCCCTTCTTTTCGAACCTCATCACACAAGTCTTTTAATTTCACTTTTAATTCCTTAAGCTCTGCCGGAGCCATTCGGTAAGGAGGAATAGAAATAGGTTGCGTATCTGGGAGAAGGTCAATAAAAAATTCTATTTCCCATTCGGGAGGAATATCGGGTAGATCATCTGGGAACACTTCCGAAAATTCTTTAACAATGGGGCTCGACTCAAGAGTAAGGGTATCAGAAACTACATCCCTCACCCTAACTATATGGTAAATGAAACCCTTATCAATAATCTTTCTAGCTTGAAGACAAGAGACAAAGTGACCCTTAGGCATAGAATTTCCCCCTTTACACTCTAGGACGGGAACATTTGGAAAATTGGAACTTGACTACACTGGTTCTACAATCAATATAGGCATAACGTGGATACAACCAATCTATACCAATGATAAAATAAAAATATAGAATATGAAGCTCTACCAACTAAATAGGAGTAACTTTCTGGGAAAATGAAACGAGACATTTTCTATAGACCCTCTTAGACACAATATAATCACCAACAGGGTAGAAACAGAAAAAGGATCTAACAACACATCCGGAAGAACATCAAACCTCATAGCCACATATGGTGTCACCAAAGACAAGGTAGCACAAAGATCAAGTAAAACTTAAACTTCAAGTTAGAAGACTTTCAACATACGAGTTTGAAGTGCATATAATCAATTTTTCTTGGGAGCATTGTAAGCCAAACCACTATGAGGAGCTTGCTTGTCCTCTCTTACTTTAGCCATAAGGATCGATCAATCCCGTATCTTATGACCACTTTTACCACAACCGAAACAACAATTTGTATCGGCTAAGAACTTACCCTCGTGCTTATTTCCACACTTAGCACAAAAAGACCTAGGAAATGAAGATCCACTACCATTTCCTCCTTGAGTCTTAGGGTTGGATGATATACCGTGAGTTTACGATATTTTTGATGCATTTCACTTAAGAGTTGTGTGTGTCAGGGGCCATATTGTATTAGGAATTAATGTTTTTGTGTGGTATTTGTAGGAAATATGCTTGGACGTGGAAGTGTGAGATGACAACTGAAAATCTGCAGAAGGAGCCACCCACGGAGATAACCTACGGACCGTAGGCCCAGTCATAGTCCATCGATGGGTGGCGTAGATGGAGCATTACGAAAGTCTAATAAGTGTGGAACTACGGATGTAAGTGACGGATCGTAGGTCGACCCATATGCCATCCTGCACATTCGTTGAATGGTTCAGAGAAGTTGAAGTTCTGGTACTTGATGAAATTCCTAAGTATGGAGACACGGAAAGGAGCCACAGACCATAGGTCAACCTATGGTCCATTTTGCACATCCATCGTTTGTATAAAAAAGTTAATGTTCCAACATCTGTAAGAAATATTCTAAGTGTTGACCAACCGAGGGGACCTACAGACCGTAGATCGACCCACAGTCCGTGAGTCGAAGTCGTCGATCGAAGCCGCATCCATAAAGTTTATTTCCTTATTTTGTTTCCTTTTTGTTTAAGACATGTTTTTCTATAAATAGGGTATGTAAACCTCGTTTTTGGGGGTTAGACATTATTGTTTACTTTTAGTTGTTGGTATTTTCTTGGGAATTAACTTGCAAACTTTAGCGGTTTGATTTCCGAATTTCGGTTTATAAATATTTTGGCTTTGAATTTGAATTGGAGATTTCAGATTTCTTATACTCTAAAAGTAAGTTCATGAATTCTTTTTATTAAAATATGAATTGTGTTCTTCAAAGCATGAGTAACTAAATCTACAACTAGGGTTGTGGGAACCATGAGCGATTAACAATGTATGAATAATAACTAAGTAATTCTTGAATAGTGTTGATGCATGCATTGTTAGTTCTTTAGCTTAGAAGTCTTTTTAACTAGTGCACGCGTTAGAACTCGCCTTGTTTCTACTTGCCGGACCAAGGAGGTAGTTAATAAGAAAAGAATTATCAATAGAGATTTAGTGTTATACTATCTAATAGTCTAATGTCAATTGGTGTGAGGGTGAAAACTATGTCATACATTGATGTGATGTCTAATCTGAGGTAAAGGTAAGGGTTGGTAAATTATACACACGTCGCCGGACCAAGGTGCATAGTGAAATAACCTATTTGGAGGACCAAACACTTAGGGATACATATCTTACCACTTTGCATATGATACACTAGGAAATGATTACTATTATTAGGATTACAACGTTATGAGCTTATGGGGAACACATAAACCCTAGTGTCTCTCTCCCTTTGATAACAACCAAAGTTCGAATCTTGCTCACTTGTTCCCTAAAAAACAATAAGTTATTTGTTTCACAACGTCCCCGCCCCACTCTTTACTTACTTGTCTCGGAAATAAGTTGACTAAATGAATATAATAGTGAGTTAAGTTTAAGTCTAAACCATATTCCTCGTGGGATCGACCCCAACGTACTAGTTGGGTTCTTTATTTGACAACGATCCTTTATACTTCTTTAGGAATGTGTAATTTGAGCGTATCAAATTTTGGCGCTGCTACCGGGGAATAAGGCTTTTAGATTAAGTTTAACTACATTATAGAACTTTAGTCAATTATTTCCTAATTTTATGTTTACTCTTGTTTTTGTTTCTACAGGTGTCTACTATAGTGTGTGCCAAGTACACGGAGTCAAGGCAAACCATTGACCTTATATGATCTAGAGTTGAGCAAAACTTTGCGAAAGATGAATAATCAAGGGGTCCAAGTCAATCCAATCGGAGGAAATCAAGGTGATGGAATCAAGTTGCAGCTTCATGGGGTTGTTAATGAGCACATTCAGGATTATGGTGGTAATCTACTGGGAGATGCATTGAGGGTGCAGGGTTTACTAGAGCCAAGGCTATGGGATAATTACAGGGTCGAATTCAATACTGTCGAATCTGAAGGACCCATTGTTCTCCCTCCTCTACCCCCGGGGCATACATTCTTTGTGACTAGCAGTTTGATGCAGATGCTTATAGCAAGGGGGTTATTTTCTGGTATGGCTTCGGAAGATCCGCATGGGCACATGGCCTAGTTGAGAAGTGTTTGTAAGAGTTGTGTGGGGTGACCAGAATTGGATATGAACATCATGGTGTTGAGGGTCTTCCCTCTATCATTGACCGGTGATGCTGCGGTATGATTTTCAAAGCTTCCGTACAACTCGATTCATACATGGGATCAATTGCACAAGGTGTTCATGGCCAAGTACTTCCCGTTGTCCAAGAAGCTGAACCACATATATAAAATTAACAACTTCGTGGCACTACCTAGAGAGTTTATGAGTAGTTTGTGGGATAGGTTCACTGCATTCATAAGAAGTGTTCTGAATCACCGTATTGATGATGAGTTGCTGAAGAAGTATTTCTATAGAGGTCAGGATGACAATGGTAAAGTTGTGCGTGATACTATCGCTGGAGGATCATATGGTCAGTGCACTTTTGAGGAGATCGCTGAAAAACTGGAGAAGATTTCCCAAAACAATAAACCATGGAGCATTCGAAAGTTAGACACTGGAAGAAGCACTTTTCAGTTCAATCTGCACCTAGTCAATGTGCCGATGACATTCGTGAGGAGATGGCTCAGATAAGGATATAACGTGGGTTGGTATTGAAACATGTCAGCGGAGGTCCAGAAAAGGTAAATGCGGTGAATTACTTGACTAAGACTCTACCACCACCGGTTGATGAATTCTACTATGAGGAGGATGCTTACTTAATGAATTATCAGACGGGGGGTTTCTAAACCAACGCCCAAGGTTCCAACTTGGATAATTGGTGCCAAGGGCAAGGAAACCAAGGTTGGAACTATAGAAACTACAAATGAGAGAGTCAGTATGTCTGGGATGGGAACTACAATCGCGACAACAACTACAACCGAAAAAACTATGGCAATAGAAACGATAGGGTTGGGCCTTATGTTCCTTCTGCAAATCAGGAATCTGGCAATAGGGAAGCTAGGGGGTAGTATTTCACGAATTGAGGATATTATATAAAATATGATGAAGAGGTTCGATTTGACTAAGGAGAATGTGAAGGACATGTGTAATGACTTGTTTGGAATTGGTCAAAAAGTTGATG